>BQNB010077104.1:0-30946 GCA_026074375.1 Tanacetum coccineum | reverse complement strand
CAATCATATAAACATCAAGTTTATATTTATCATTTACCAAAATTGTTAGTCATAACCAAGTTTAATCCCCCGACTCTCATAAGTCCCAAATAAACATGATTACACTACTCCATATTGATAGAGATCAAACACATAACATTCATATAAAACTTAGAAAACATCATAATTTAGAAGAGAAACAAGATTATACCAACTCCAAGAGCAAATGCTTGATTATTTCACATGAATTTCCAAGAACACTTTATTATATTCAAAGTAAACCCGAAAACTATGAACAATTCTGTCACAATAGCTTCTAGCTTCGAAATAAACTTCACTACAACTCTCATATTTATAGCCCAAGGATCACATCAGTTGAGGGGAAGAAGGAAAGTGAAAGGCCATGGCTTCAATGCACAACATTATGATTTGGAGTAACTGCAGTGCCAAATGCGTCGACTTCCTAAAAAGTGCGACGTACTTGGCTTGAACATTTAATTTTCTCTCTCCCCGACTGGAAGTACGCCGCACTTCCTTAGAAGTGCACCGCACTTGGTTGCTCTTCATTAAATCCCTCCTTTATTTCTCTTCTAGACCCTTCTTTAACACCCGTTAGAGTATTTAACGGATATTTCTTGCGTTTTAAGTCCTTTTCGTGATCTTTAGTCCTGAAACAAACTTTACTTAATTAAGTAACTAAACATGCAATATTTAATATATTTATATAGATAATTTACATATCTACAAGGGATATTTTATGTATATTTGAAGCATTATCAAGCGTCAAGAATTGTAACTGGTGGTGTTTCAGTGGTGTTTCGGTGGTAGTTGGTTCTGAGGTTGTTTCAAAGACATGTTCTGGTATTATAGGTGACACAACAGGTGTAGGTTCTTCAAAGGGATCAATTTTTATGATTTCAGATTGTGTCAATCTTTGTGAACTAGCATAAACATAATAGTACATAATGTGCTTTAAAAACTGAACATGGTGAGATGTATACAACATCTGACCAACCAGATCATAACAACGATATCGCTTTTGACTAATACCATAACCCACATAAAGTGGATTTCAAAGATAATTTCGTACGCTCAACATGTGGTTTTAGGACAAAACAACTACAACCAAAGACACGCAATGAGGAATAATCAGGAAAAGTTCTATATAGTTTTTCAAACAAAGATAAACCAGAATTATGCGTAGTTGTGATCCTGTTAATCACATATGTGGTTGTAAGAACCGCTTATCCCCAAAATACACTCAGAACATCAGCAGACAATAAAAAATATTTATCCGTCTTAACAAGATGGTGATGTTTCCTTTCAGCAACACCATTTTATTGAGGAGTATCCATACAAGAGGTTTGATATATAGTCCTGTCCAATTTAAGTAAACCAAAAAAATCACTAGAAGTGTATTCACCCCCTAAATCACAGTGAAAGCATTTTATTACAGTCGAATGTTGAGTTTTCACAAGAGCTCTAAATTCTTTGAAAACTGTAAGAAAATCGGACATACGCTTCATCAGATAAACCCAAGTATAACGAGTGAAATCATCGATAAATGAAACATAATATCTGGAACCTTCTTTTGTGGACAGGAGAAGGCCCCCACACATTAGAATGCACTAGATCAAATGGTGCATTAGAAGATGAAACATTATTACTGAACGGTAATGCTGAGAACTTGGCAAGTTTACAACCGCTACAATTAGCGCTCCAGTAGATGCTAAAAATCATAAACGAGAACCAGAGACATGACCTAACCGAGAATGCTATAAATAAAATGTTGATGAAGAATGGTTCAACCAAAAAGAAGACACGCCCACACTAAATGATACGGTATCAGGAATGTCTCTAAAGTGATCTAGAACATAAAGATCCCCTTGCCTATGACCTGTCTCAGCCACCTCCTGTGTGTTTCGGTCATATATAGAACAACCGGAAATAGATATTTTGACATCTCATCTATAATCACAAATTTTACTAACAGAAGCAAGATTTATGGTAAGGCTAGGTATGTAGTAAACATCAGATAAAGCAACAGAAGGTGTGTCAACTGAACCAATACCGGCTAATGGCATAGAATCACCATTAGCGGCCACAATTGATTTTGAAAAATTAAGATTCAACGAAATGAATTGTGACATAAGATAAGACATGTGATAAGTGGCATTCGAATATAATATCCATTTACAAAATGATGATGCGAAACATTTATCAAACAAAGTTGACAAAGCATGAGGATGAATGGCTAAAAAATTCTTTAATTGTTGTAACATGTCTAAAAATATCTCAAATTGCTCATACATATCCACAAACTTTTGAAACCGCTCAAACAATAATGTATCCGACTATAAATCATTCTTACAAGTATCTATGATAACAAATCAATGCAACCCAAAAATAAAAGGCTTCGGAAAACAAACAATAACCAATATTCAGTCAAATAAAACGATAATACAAATATCAATCATCCATTCCTTCACAGTTCTGCTTAAGTTCCAAACAAACTAGCTGGTCTAAAAAATAGTCAAACTAAACCTCAAAGAAACAAATTCGAACAGGCTCGAACTTAAAACTAAACAAATAAAAGTCAAACCTCTAAACATTTATCCTCCCACATATTCAAAGAGTATTTTCCTACAGGATATACCAATCCAATCCATATACAAACGGACCTACTAGCATTTACCATCACACAAGTTTTTGCAATTCAATTTATTTATTAGTAAATCAACATGCCTTATTTGAATAATTCAAATTTGATCACGTGATGGTCCAAGTTAATCGAGAGCAACAAAATGGACAATTACGACGGATTTAACACATGCAGACACGCCAATCAGACTTAAGTATTTCCTGCTCTTGATATCATGTAGAAACTAATAAACCAAAACTAACAAACTGAAACTGATAATGTTGCATTATTTGATAATAAAAATGGTTTGTACAAAACATATAAATAGACAAAAAATAAAAGTGATGACCTAATCTTAAGGCTTGTTTCTTTTTTTTTTATGAATTAAGTGGTTTGGAATTATGACTTATGAGCCACTTATTTGAGAGAGTGAGATTTTTGTGACCCTACCCATTACGATGAAACAAGGGATTGGGCCCACTTATTAAGTGGTAACAAGAGAAAAAGAAACACCACATGGGCTAAATAGGCCGACAAATCGAGCCTTATTGACTTAGCATCCAACACTTTACGGAACTCTATTGGCATATGATTTTTGTTCTTATTATATGGTATTTATGTTTTGAACATATTTAACATGGATAATGCGTAAAAAGTTATCTTTGTCATTTTGGTTTACTTTTATTTTAATTACTCCCGACCAAGGCGAATGAAACGAAAAAAGGGATAATACATATGCAATGTCCGGAGATTAATATACTCAAGATATTTTGGAGGGAAATAATTTGCAATGTAAGGAGTTCGCATGTCATATGATTCATTTGTTCGACTATGTGTACATTTTAAAGAGAAAGGTTGGCTAAAAGATAGCAAGTACATATCAGTCGAGCAGAAAATGGCTCTATTTTTATTATAATCAGTCATAATCAACGCTTATAAGTGTTAAAGCGCGGGTTTTAACACACAAATTAAACAATCCACAAGTGTTTTCATGAAGTACTAGACAAAATGATGGTATTTGTTGAAGAAGTTATAAGACCAACGTCATTCAATCCTAACTCAAACGTTCCTGGATATAATAAGAGGGAACGATGAAATTTTAAGGTATCTAATAACAATATTATTAGTATGATCTTCAACTTTATTTTTATGTTAACGATGTTTAATGAATTTTGTTACTAGGGAGCTGTTGGTGCCCTTGATGGAACTTTGATACATGTGATAAGAACCTTCTGAATAATTTCTTTATAAATATTTATTTAGTTTAATTTATTATATTTTCTTAGTAAACAAGTTAAGATTATGATATCTTTTATTATAAATAGGGCATTAGGGTTGTATTTTGATTATGTTGAATGAATATGAAGTATTGATTTGTTAATCAATTAGAGGTTGATTTATCTCATTAATATAAACCATCGGGGGGTCGGTTTATCCCATTAACATAGACCATCTATCTTGTTTATTTTCTTCTATTCATTCTATTATCGATCTGGTTCATATTAATTGGTATGAGAGTTGTTTTGATTTTAGGGTTTAAAAAAAAGTTTACTGTTCATTAGAACACTATTCATCCTAATCATTATTCACATCCAAAAAGTATTGTTCATCCAAATCACTTTTCAACACCAGAAAATCATCTTGTTCATAAAAAAGAAGTTAAATCTTCTTTTGATCTCGGGTATCAATGTCTCACATATGGCGGGCTATAATGGAAGAGCATCGAGCAAGTATCGAGGCTTACAAAAAGGTCCATAAGGAGACGGTGAGATCTGAACTAAGGATGGCAATTGTGCAGCAAAGTATGAAGATGGATATATGGGAGATCAAAGAAAAACATGCTGAGAGACAGGAACAAATGGGTATTAGAGCTTACGAAAAGGATAAGAGGCGTAAAGAACTGAATCAAAAGATTGAAGAGGTGAAGAATATAATTTAGTCTTTCATTCGAAATCGCATATCGCCTGTTAAAACACCTCCACCAGTGACAACCAAGGTACCCGCAAAACTGATTCAAAATTCTTCATGTTATGATGATTTGACATATGATCGAAACAAAAAGACCACGGGAAAAGGAGTCGGTAAATAGGGGTTTGGTTGTGCCTTGAATAAGTGTAAGGGGTCTCATTTGGGTCTCGTACATTGTGTTGCCAATAAAAAGAGAATGAAAAGGAAAGGGCCTTTCGTGTGGACGAAATCAAAGTCTCGTGTTGTCATTAAGGTTGGGCAAACTGAAGCTATAGATGGTGGGCTGAATTGTAACAGTAGATTAGCAATTTATGAACAACCATGCCAACACTTTTTTTAGTTTGTTTATGACCCAGAAGAAGGAGAACTACAAGTCAAAACATGGGATCCCAGAAACACGTGAGGTAAGATTTTGAAGCAACACCTTGAGGACAAGGTATTTTTGGGGGCGGGAGTATTGATAAGAACCTTCTGAATAGTTTCCTTATTAATATTTATTTAGTTTCATTTATTATAGGGTAAATTACACCGTTGGTCCCCAAACTCCACCCCGTTTGCCCGTTCAGTCCCCCATTTTGAAAATCGATGAAAATGGTCCCAAAAGTGGTCATTTTAGTGTGTGTTTGGTCCCAAGGGATGAATGATCGTTAAGTCGCTTCGTTAGTAATGAGTATTATGGTAATTTCGCATAAAAATGTGTTGCACCATTGGTCCTTATCAAGTTCAAGGTCAGCATTTAAAAAATATTCGTTTGTACTATATTTTTTGTCTTCTTGCACATAGTTAACTCTTATAGTTTCATACCAATCTACGTAAGGCCGGATGGAGTGGTGGTGGTAAACCCACCTGACACGTCAGCGCCACATCAGCTTTCTCTCTCCAAATAAAACTCACCTTACAACTCACCTTTCAATCGTAACAAGAACTCGCCTTACCAATAAAACTCACCTTACTCACCCTTTTTTTATTTAAATACTTTTATTCATAAACTAAAAAAATAAATATTTACGTAAACGTAAACGTATGAAATTAATAAAAACGTTAACTAAATTAAAAACTTTTATTCATAAATTATAAACATTACAACACAGTTAAAAACCATACATAGTAAATTAAAAACAATACATAGATTATTAATCTGTTTCGTATTCCGAATCAGTTTGCACTCCAAATTCCAAAATGAATAACTCACGTTCAACTTCTTCTTTCTTAATTCTATCCTCCCACTCTTTTTCAGCTCTTGCTTGTTCTTCCAATGTTTCTCTTAGTACCTCTTCATCCTGAAGTAATTGTTGATACTCTTTCTCAGTAAGAAATCCATGAGTAATAGGAGATGTGGGCTTGTGCGTATTTTGTTCAGATGAGGAACCACCCTTATGGGTTTCTGAGTCGTGGTTGAGGGTTGTGTAAGGTTGTTGAAGGATTGGTTCGGTTGGTTTTTCGGGTGTCGAGGGATTGCTTTGGTTGGTTTCAGACATGGTGAGTTTTTGAAATGTTGTTTGAATGTGTGAGAAAAAGTTGTGAAAAGAGTTGGTATTTATAGTGGGAGAATGAAATGAGTTGGTATTTTCAGATAACCAAACATATTTAGCCTCAATTTTTTTTCTATTTTTCCTGCCTTTCGATACATAGCAAGATTTATCTCGTAATCTTTATCAGATTCTCGTTTCAAAAAAGCGTCGATTAAATTACGAGTCTCTTGTGGAATGTCATTGCATTTCTCGTATGCTTGTCTAAGATCTTGTTTAGATGCGCTTGCATTGTCAAATTGCACGGCTAAATCCATCATCGCTTTCTGACGAACGCTATCTTCGTGAATTAGTTTTTGAACTAAAGCGTGAATTTCATTGACGGTGTGTGGAAGTAAACAAGCCATATTAATTTAAAAGTGGGAATAATTGTGTATAAAAATAGATGAATTAGTGGGTATTTATAAGTAAAAAGTGAGATTTTTTTTAAAAAAAATTATATAAAACGGTTACATTTTGGGAGGGGCCCACTATTTTTATAACCCACACTAGGTGAGTATCTCACCGAATTGACACAAAAACATGTCAAAACTCACCTCACAAAAGTAACACCTCGGTGAGTTTTACCACCGGAGTAGCAAGTCGCGCGCGACTTCATAAGCCACCGAGGTGAGTTTTGGCAAACTCACCTCCACTCCATCCAACCTAACAGTTAATGATTTAAGTGTAGCCCTTCAAATGTTATTTAACAAGTTAGGTTCACCCGCGCTCTGCTGCGGGATGTTTGGCGGCCGGTGTTTTTGGTTGGACGTGTTAGAAGGTATATTTTTGTAAAAAAAAAAAATTAACGGGCGTTAAGTAACGACCGATTTCAAGCACTGTTTTGGTGCATTCTAAAAAAAACTAACGGTCGACCGCTAGTGGGGAAAGGGGTATTTTATAAAAAAAAATTAAAATGAGGGTAGTTTTCGTAATTTAACACATAGTGCGAGGGGGTATTTCGTAAATATTTGAGGGGCTATTTCGTAAATAAAAAAAGGAACGGGTCGGGGCGGACCGGGTCGGGTCGAAAAAAAAAGGGACCGAGGTCGGGGCGGGTCGGGTTGGCCCGGAAAATTACCGATAACTGGTGTTGCATTTAATCGCACACTAAATGCAAAAGGACATTTTAATGCAATGCAGAGAGGGTATTCGAGGGAGAAAAAGAAAATTTTATTTTAGAAATTTTTTGCAAAAAAAAAGGGGGAAAAAAAACTGGCGGGACCCCCGCGCGCCGTTGCGGGACGATTAGCGGATAGCGTATGGAGGTTTGAGAAAACTTAAGTTTTTTAGCGAGGATTTGCGGAAGCATAAAGTTTTATTCATTAAAAAAAAACAGACCGAGAGGACTAAAAGAGGCTGCGGAGGGGTATACCGAGGGAGGAAAAAAAGAAAAAAAAAAGGAACGTTTAATTTAAAAACCTTTTTGAGGGAAAAAAAGGAAAAAAAAAAAAAAAAAAAAAAAAAAAAAAAACTGGGTTAGTTAAAAAAAAATCTACTCCCTCCGTCTCATATTAAGAGTACCAATTTTTGACTTTCTTTAAAGTCTTTTTTCTTCAACTTTGACCTCTAATTATTTCTTCTTATGTTATTTGATACTCAATGCAGAAATAAATATATGAACTGGATAGATTTCACATGTCATTTTTTAATTGGTATAATTTTCAGTAAGCATTATATAACATAAAGAAAAATATTTACGCGTCAACAGTTTATGAAAAAGAATTCAAAAAGTCAACAATGGCATTAATATGGGACGGATTGGGAAGAGTAACTGTTATTAACCAAAAAAAATATTCATAAAAAACGACCGCTGCTCCGACAGTGCATGCGAGAGGGTTTTTCGAGAGGAAAAAAAAAAGGAAAATTTTATTTAAAATTTTTTTAAGGAAAAAAAAAACATCGGGACGATTAACGGGTCCTGCGCGAGGTTTTTGAGTGAGGAAATTAAAGGTTTTTATTCAATAAAAAAACTGACCGATGCACTTCAAACAGCGCGGGAATAAGGGTATTCCGAAAGAAAAAGTAAAGTTTTTTATTTTAAAACTTTTATAAAAGTTCTTGAGAAAAAAAAAAAGTTAAATATTTTAAAAAGTTCTTGAGAAAAAAAAAAGTTAAAAAAAAGTCAATCTAAATAAAGAAAAAAAAAACCCTCATTAAAAAAGGGCGGGTCGCATTAAAAGTTTTGGGTCGGGCGTCTGCCTTTTGTATAATATATATAATTTACTCATTTTATAAAATCTACATGCTTCACTCATATTTCCATATTTCCACCTAACATCTCATTCATATTTCCATATTTCCATACCAATCTGCCACCTAACAGTAACATCATTCACTCATATTTCCATATTTCCACCTAACACCATTCACAGCTACCATATCATGAGCAACAACGAATCTCTAATGCCAAATCAGCGATGGAATCGGTCGTAGTCGCTTCGGCACCGATACTATTCCGTCATCTCCGCCGACGCTTTCGCCTGCAAATCAATCGACAAACGTCTCTTAACTGATCTAATTGACCGTGAATGCCTTCAAAAGGAGCCCAAAATGCTTCATGATCATCGTATTATGCGACACGCCTGACTTATTCGACCAGATTTCCAAAAGTAACGGTGTTTTTAACAGAATCGATTTAGCGACCGTTGATAACGTCCATTAGTTACTTTCATCGTTTAGGTAGAGCACATCGAGATATTAAACCGGATAACATGTTGTTTGACAACAGATGCGTGTTAAAACTAACAGATTTCGGGTCTGCTGAGTGGTTTGGGATGCGTGAAAGTGGGACAATGAGTAGCCCTATTACGTGGTGTCGGAGGTCCTATAAGGGTTGGATTATGATGAGAAATGTGATGTATGGAGTGCTGGATTTTGTATACAATGTTGGCTGGTGTTCCGCCTTTTTACGGCGAAACGGTGGAAGATACTTTTGAGAGAAGGGGTTAGGGTTGTAACAGTGACGAAATGGGTTAGGGTTATTGATGGGTTACGGTTACAGTTGTGTGTTAATTTTGTGGCGTCGGTGGGAGGGTTGACATGGTGGTTGTGTGTTACGTTTGTGACGAAGGCCGAGATAGTGAGGCAGTGGTGAGTGGGTGGCGGTGGTTCACTCGTAGTTTAAGCAACACCGTGGAGTCGGCGAGCTGGTCACGACGGGCGTCGGATGGGGATTGCTAGAGTAATTGTGATCTGTCATCTAAATGTTTAAGGTGAAGTTGGATCGATGTCGAAGAAAGCGGTTTTATTTGATTTGCCTTCGATTATCGATAAAATTGGGTTTTTTCTGAGTTTAAATGATGATGATGATGATGATGATGATGATCCGATTATCAGTGATGTCATTGCTTTAAATCAATTGTCTATGTATCAAGACAACAAGAAGTGGCAAGAACTTTAAATCATTTGATTACATGGATTTGTCTTAATTTCATCATCTATGTACTGATTTGTCATTGCTTGCAATGAAGCTGATATTAATGATGATAATTATGATGAATTTATAGTGTATTCATTAAACTTGTATGTATAACTTCAATGACAGTTTTAAAAGAAATGAGATTGTGGTTCTAATTTTGAGTTATTATTGTTGTTTCTTGATTTAATTTGTGTTGTGTTAATTTGGTGATATTTTTATTCTTTTTATTATTAGTAGTTATGAATTTGTGTTGTGTTAATTTGGTGGTTATGAACATGATTGGAGTTCGTAGAGGTTGGTGGTGGGCGGCGGCGGTGGTGTCGAGGTTGAAGAAGTAAAAGAAGAGAAACAAATTAATAAGTGAACAAATAAACATTGATAATACACAATGATTCAGGGATCAATGGTGCAAGTGCTAAACGACAAAAAAACCCAACAATAAAGTACTTGTTGGAGAAACCGAAATAACGAAAATAATTTGGAGTCAGGGACCACGGTGAAAAACAAAAAAATTTATAAATTACTAAAATATTCATCGTTGAAAAGTCAAACTAACACCGGTTACGAATAACGGGGCTCGAGGGACCAAACGGGTAACAAAAATCGACTTTAAAGATTAACGACATCGACCCCCGTTATCTAGGGACTGAATCCGCAATTTGACCTAAGTATAGGACGAACGGTGTAATTTATCTTTTATTATATTTTCTTAGTGAACAAGTTAAGATTATGGCATCTTTTATTATAAATAGGGCATTAGAGTTGTATTTTGATTATGTTGAATGAATATGAAGTATTGATTTGTTAATCAATTAGAGGGTCTGTTTATCTCATTAATGTAAACCATCGGGGGCCGGTTTATCCCATTAACATAGACCATCTATCTTGTTTATTTTCTTCTATTCATTCTATTATCGATCCGGTTCATATCAACATGTTAGTGTCCCTGCCAGTGGTGGAACCAGGAAATATGATCACGGGGGGCATTCAGCAATAATTTTTTTAGTGTAACTTGAAACATGTCGGGTCGGGTCGGGTGCGTGTGATTAGGCAACGAAGTTACTCTACTTCGATGATTGAAGGAAAAAAATACTCTAATTCAATGTAATACGGAGTAACATTTAGCACTATTTAAAGATAAAAAAAATTTAGAACATAAGTTTGATATATAATGCGAAAAGCCTATATTGGCTAAATACAAGCTTAAGGTTTTGGTTAAGTTAACTTGTAGCATGGTGCCTAATTCATTAAAACTGGTGCACGTTCTCTTTTGGTCTTAAAATGTATATCCATTGATCTCTTATTTAACTTAATTAAAGAATCTTATGGCTTGTTTACTAAATTAAGTTGTTTTGTTAATGCCTCTTAATGTGCCTCTTAATTGGGAGAGGTAGGTATTTATGCGTCTATCAACTAAGATGGAATAAAGACTTCGGGCCTACTTTCATCCCAATTAAGAGGCAACAATAAAAAAGTAAACACCCCCTTAGCCACATATTTGAAAATAAAAATAAATATAGTACATGCATTACATTCCCATCACTTTTTGTCCTTTTTTTCACTTTTCAAAGTACTTTCACATCTACTACTTTCTCACTTTCAACCACCAACTTTATCTTCTTCTTCATTTCTTTCTCTAATTTTTGATAATCTCCAAGAATGTGGAGGGCACTCTCACGATTTGTGTGGGGGCACTCATCATTTTTTCTACCAATTAAATCATTTTTCTACATATTTTGCGTGTTCTTAAAAATTTGATGGGGGCAACCCCCCCCCCCCCCCAACCCATACCATACACATAGATCCGCCCCTGTCCCTGTTGATCAACAAGATGTGTATAGAGCAAGGGGTAGAGGTGATTGTTACAAAAACGTTTTAGCCATTTGTGATTTTAACATGATCTTTACTTTCATTATGATCGGATGGGAAGGCACATCACCTGATTCTAGAATATTAAATGAAGCTTTAGGAAATCCTCGTTTTGATTTACCACACCCTCCTGCATGTATTACTACGAGTGAAAAGATAACGCAATATGTATGTCATATATATCATTTCAAATATTGACTATCACATAACTTTTTCAAATATATATCATCTTTGTGATGCTGCATATAGACATACACGTGGATTTATGGCACTGTATCGCAATGTTAGGTATTGGCCTGGAGATTTTCGTCGGAGTCGTGCATGAACAGTAAAGAAAAATTCAGCCATGCTCATGCAAAAATTAGAAACGTGATTCACGTGCTTTTTTGTCTTAAAAGCACGTTTTCCGATGTTGAAGATAATGGCCCCATTTGATTTGGCTATACAAAGAGACACAACAATTGCATGTTTTGCAATTCATAACTTCATCTGTAAAGAAGGTTTAAGTGATGACTTTTTCTCTCAGTATGACCAGAACGAACTAAATGACAATGAGAATGTGCAAAATGATTATGATGATGAAGACATTCAACCTCATGGGAGCGCAGCAAATCAACACTACATGACTACTTTGCGAGATGAAATTGCAGCACAACTAATGCAAAGCAGAGCTTGAATATTTAATTCACTTGATAATATGTAGTATTTAGTACTTTCCTTTGTTTTGTGCGTTGTTTTTGTTTATGCATGTTAAATATATGATTAGTATCTTTTATTTTATATTTCTAAAAGTTTATTCTTTATATAAATACAAAATTTTGATATTTGAGACGGTAATACAATAAAGTAAAGATATTCAGATGTTTTGAAAAACAAAAAGTCTAATATAATTCAGATTTAGACTTATAAATCATCTATTCATATTCAGATGTGACAGTCATATTCAAACAAAAAACATCTGAAAAAACAAACAGCACCTAAACTGTGCTACTGTATATGGTAATATCTAAGAGCATGGGAAGTACCATGGGAAGAAGGGTTAGGCAGAGAGTGTTGTTGTGGGGAACAATTGGGAAGACACACACACAGGAACGCGACTAGGGAAGTTTCCTGAGCGGGAATAAATTTTGCTGGAAAGAGAGGCCCAGCATGGTGTTCCTGCTCGCAATGTTAGCTAGCCATGATGGATCCGCGGAAGATATTCGGGTAAGTACCCCGCATGACCTGGCCTTAAATCAAAACTGGAAAACTCATGGAAGCGAAGACTAATCAATATGAATTACCATCCTGTGATCTCCAAGAGTGTTGAGAAAATTTGGCGTTGTGTAAAAACACTAATACATCACTTCTCAAGGTTTATAATGAGAAATTTGAAAAAGAATTGCATATGGGAACGCATACGTCGGGTGCAAGACAATCTATCCCAGACGTTATACTAAATCAAGATGCGAAGTAGCAACAAGCATATATTATTGATTTTAAAATTGGGCAGGTATAAAAAATGACAACTTTTATTAAATTTTACCAAATTAAAAGAAATGAATGGTACTTTGAAAGTTCCATATAGAGTAACCGGGTGTGACTCAAGTTGGGTGTTAATTTTGCATTTGATTAGGACTGACTTTTGGCACACAAACTAACAACAGTTAGGGTAATATCCACTTGAAGACGTGCTGTGATCGATAACCTGTGTGTTAAAGTTTGGTAATGACCAATGACTTAAAAAGAGCTGAAAAGAACCAAAAGAAAATGGTATGACCTAAAAATTTACTAGAAGCAAATTTATAATATTGTATACCAAACAGGTGAGGATTACTGTATTAACTTTGCATCAGTTTTTAAATGAATAAAAAATGATGTTAAGCAATTTATGTCGATTTTTTTATTAATCAGATGACCAGTTGGATGTCGTAGATGTTAAATAAGTACACAATCTTTATCATTGTCTTCCGTTTATCCCCTTTCTAGTTCAAGACATGTCTGTTACATTAAAAAATGGCACGAGCCCTCCATAAACTAAGATAATCTTGTATCGAGCAAATAAGTCATCATCAAATTATGATACATCAAATTTGATGATTTAGGAAAATCAAAATTGTTAAAGTTGTTAAACCAACACTTCCCGTAAGTGTTGGTTTAACAACTTGGTACTAGCGAGATAATCATATGCAAACATGATTTTTGTAAATCAATGTTTTCAACATATTCATTACATTAGGTTTCTTACAAAGTTTAAATATATTACAAAAAAGTGAAAAAAAAAATAATTAACAAAAAGATGAATATCAAGACAAAACCTTCACCTCATGTCCTTTGGCTACTTGAGGTCCATATATTGACCAGTTACTCTGCAGCAGTAAAAACAACAAAAATTAATCAATATTCCTAGAAATAAACTTCAGTAGTATAATATATTCTGGAATTCACAAACTGAATTCTATTAAAAAAAAGCGTAGAGTGATTTAAAATCCATGATATGAATTGTGAATCAAGGAACAAAGTCCACCAAAAAAACAGTATAAATAAATTTTTAAAAAAACTAGGTTTGACTGCTAAAATGAAAAAAAAAATTACCATGCTTCTAAGAATGTAGTAAAAACATAAGAAATCCAGAAGCAAAGTACCTATCATATCGCAAGAATGCATCACCTATCGTTCCTGAAACTTTGTTCCGTACCTTCCTCACACATATCTAGGAGAAAAAAAGTTATATATAAGATCAAGAGTAATGCATATCTGAAAAGACTAAGGGTGTATGGATTTGCATTTGGAAGCTGGTTGTTGCGACTTTTAGCTGCAATAATCAGCAATCAATGTTTGAACGAACAGACTACTAATTATCTGATCTATAAGGGGTCAATCCATCATTTTCATACTAGCTTACAACAAAACTAATAACCAAACGGTATAAGAAATTACTTAATATGGCAGGATTTGAAAGACTTTCATTCCCATATCATAAAATAGGTCTCTTTTTCCAGATATGTCCGTTTGGGTCATTTTATATATTATATCCTTACAAAATCAGATATTGTCAACAACCCAATCAATGCATAACTAATGAGAAGCTTATACCTGCACTTGGTCAATTGCACCTTCCTCTGGATCCCTATTTCGATGAACAACAATTCCATTATCACATTTGTTTATGAAATGCGCACTTCCACTAATGTCATACAGATTTGGAGGTTTTCCAGTCCATTGCTGCAACTGTTGAACATATTTTGGAAGTTAGATCCATGGCCTATCCATGACACAAAAAGTCTTGAATTGGAATAATGGTTCAAACGGGCGATTTAGTACAAGTCAATCAGTCAAGTCGCCAACCACATAAAACAATTTTCTGTTCTGTTATATAAGTTTTATAGATGCCAAATCCGTCCAATAGGATTGGAATCTAGTATTGAAACTTAAAGTGATCTAAGTGGTCTGATGCATTTTAGCTAGTTAATATCTTAGTTCACCATTATAACCTATTAGAGACAAAGTATAACCCCCCAAATTAACCTAATTGACCTATACACATGTTGGAAGTAGTAAAAAACTAACAACATTACCTGTTTAGGATGTGCCACAAACCAAACGTGGCATGAATGGTGTTGAGCAAATCTCTTGATGCTAGTCAACATCTGACTTACATACTCTGTCTCTGTCCTGAGTTACATAATCATATGTTAGATTAAATAATTTTAAAAAATATCTTTCCAAAAGTACCATGAAAAATTAAGAAATGTGAGGGAATAAATGCAATTTAATTTACTCACTGGTTAGGAGGCCGCTGGTGATCAAGCTCATTGTATGGATCAATCACAAGCCCGTTAACACCATGTCTTAGCACCGCTGCTTTAGCAAGATTAAGAACCCAACTGATACTGGGTAGGCAATCATTCTCGCACCTATAAATTATTATGTATAAGTTTTTTTCACAAAAGGATGGAAAAAGTACCCATTTTTACCCAATCCATCGACCAACCCTAGTCAGTAATGAAAATGTGACACATTATAACTGAGATGAGCAATAAATAATACTCTACAGATTCAACTTTATGATTTATTTTCCTTTAAAGTAATTTAAATTATTTAACAGAAAGCATTTTGAAATAAATTACCATAGAAAAATTACTGGAACTGACCTTATGAGATGAAAAGTATCACTTAACCATTTCTTTCCTACCTCCAAGTCTTCCACAGTCATTCTTTCAACAGATTTTCCGTATCTGTAATACACCATGACTTCAAACATAACTATGTGCAACGATGAAAATTTAGGAAAGTAGATTCCCCCTCATCTAAAAGTAGGAATATATAGTGTGACTTTACGTGTCATGTTAAGACATTTGAGGTTCCAGAATTGATAAATGTGGATTAAGATTACGAGGAAATTAATTCAAGACTAATAAAACCCTAACCTCACATCAAAGAATGGCTTCTTCATGCGCTTTTCAAGAAGTTTCCTTGCATGCTCTCTAACCTAAAAGTAGAGAAACATAAAACATCCCAATTAATAATCATATGGCCAAGAAGACATCCAACGTATCATATACATACCAATAATAGCTATTTTAAGGATCATGGAACATACATACCCTGTTCTCCATAGAACAAAGTGCAAATTTCCAGCCAACACTTTCATTAAGATTGACTAACAATGCATCAATCCACTCGCTCTTTCCTGAATTGGGGACTCCAGTGACTATAGTCAACTCTCCAGGCACAACCTACAATATGATAAGAGGTAAGTAAACAAATAAGCATGCAATATTTAGTAGACGTCACAATGTTGACCCAATGACTTATGACAGGTTCAGGTTCTATATTTAATTTCTTACGAGTCAAACAAGTAAAATAAAAAAGTAGCTAAAAAGTAAATGGGGCAAACAGGTCAAAATTGCCCAAAGTAAACCCGTACAAAAAACCTGTGTTGTGACCTAAAAACATTTTGGCCCGTCACCCAATAAAATGTAATAAAATTAGAGTAAAGATAGTAAGATACACAGCTACAGGATGCACAATTATAGCCAAATTCTACCTATATAAAGAATAGGTAACATACATTATATAAATCATTCAAAGCTTTCCATCCAGTAGAGACTCCAAGCTCGGCAAGAAATTTTTGATGGTAATATGCATCAATTTCACCAAAGTAGTCTTTGAAGTTGAATAAACCTTTAATAGGATACAATTCAGCAGACTCAATAACCTCCCTCAATACAGAGGGACCCATGAACATCAGAACCTCATTAGCATCTTTAAAATTCTCCTTTTCGTTTTTAGTAGGCCAAGTGACTCGCCAACACCTGTTTTTAAATCATTTAAAAAATTGAGGGGTATCATTGGAAACCAGAAATTCACCACTAACAAATAAACTCAATATCAGTCGGCCGTTAAAGTCAACCTTTCTCTTCCGAGCCTGCGTGCTAGCTCTTCAGCTAAGGCTTGACCAGGCTCGTCCCCATCTGTGGCGATAATTATGCGAGATGCCTGTAAGAGAGGTTAATCATGTGTCGATATGGTTACAAAACCTATCTGTAATAACAATAAACTAAATATTTTAATGAAGTGATTTAGGAGGCTGTATGCATTCAATGCACTTTTTTTATTGAGATTTTTTTGGAAAGACTTAAGCTGATCAATCCAAATGAACCCATTAATAAGCAAATGGGCTGAAATTGCTACCTCTAAACATATATAACACAAAAATTAATACAGACCATAGGAAGTAGTAATAAATACCTCCCCTAAATACTCCTTGCAATTCCATAAATATTGGTATTTTACATCCTACATTTGTATAAAAAAAAGGCAGTGTCAATTCCATTTATAATAAAAGCACATTAGTCCAAGACTTTAATGGTCATAACAAGGTTTGCAAACTTTAACCTCTTCTTGAGCTGGTACACCTTTTGCGGAAACACATGGAGGAGCACCATCAGGGACACTCACACAGTTCCTGAAACCAGCTTCTTCCATTGCAAGTTTGTCCATTTCACCCTCAACCTGTTATGATAGAAATAAGATTTAATCAGTAAATAAATAGCAAACCACAAAATGATGACGTGAGGTACACTTGTAAATGCGTCTCAAGATGAAATATTACAATGATGACATCACTTGCTCCATCTATATCATCGAGCCCATATAATATCTTTTCAGTATCACTTTCCTGCAGAGTATATGCAAAAGCATAATAAGCTTTTAAGTTTTATCATAGAAGTATTGAAAAGAGAGAATGTGCAAGCGGACCTGCCAAAACTTCTTTGCAAGATCCCGATACTTGCAGCTAATAAGATCTCCCTTTCGTCTATAAGTGAATGCAATAACAATCTGCCAACATAGCATTGAGCATGAGTCATTACAACAAAATTTAGAAAACTAACATTCATACAAGTCGTCAAGGTAGTAATTCCCGATGTAGAGGTGACAAAAGGTGTGGGTTGAGATGGTCGGGTAACGGGTCAAAATGTTTTTGTGCTAAAAAGGGAACCTTTTTGGTACAAGTCGAAATGGGGCGCAACCCAAATAGTTTAACTTTCTTATATAATAAGTGTGTCAAGTATGGTTGCAAATTGTTATGTTAAATGGTTGTGAAAAAACTATCACGTTACACCAACAATAATATAAAACTAGAAGAGCCATATTACCATTCAATATATACCAACAGAACAAGTTTTTCATCAATCTTTTGAAAGGCTTTTATTTGCCACTGAATAAGACTAAAACGAAAAATATGTCATCTAAAACATATAAAGAGTGAGAGACTGAATTTGCCACCATGTTGTATAGCAAACTGATTGAATCTGATTAAATGAGAAACTGGTAATATGCCATCCAACGATCCATGATTCATTTATATGAGACAGCATGCCAACTGCTTTACATAAGATGATAAGATGCGCACTTCAATAGTGATTAAGACTTGCTTAATTTTGTCAGTAGAAATGTAGAACATGCAGGCATATGCTCTACTATGGATCATGCTGAACCAATGTTACTCATCATCACCAATCGAATGCTTCAAGACATGATTATTTTGTTGGTTAAATTTCGTAAAATACACCACATTCTTGCTTAATTTAGTGTGTCTTGGTATATAATAATTTGTATCCAATAAGACTAAAGGTACAATGATAAGTTGCAAAGGGTAAACTTTGCCTGTAACTCTGTAAGGATCATTAACTTAAGGGAGATTGGTAGCAACTCTCCCATTTACTTGAGCAATTCTTTAGCCAGTTAGAAAACATTACCTAAATCGGTCCATTCTTAAGCATATGGTCAAATTGCCATCTTTATTTATAACCAAATACTATATAAACGGATTCTTAAAGTTACACAGAAAAGGCTATGTGGTGTACCTGATTTGCATAGCGTCTTTGCCTGACATAGTTTCTCCGTAATGTCTCTTCAGATATCATTCTTTCAGCAAAATATGCAACCAACTGATTCACAGAAATAACAAAACATCAAAAAGGAGCAGAACATGTCCAAACTCATGTATGTTACAAGATCCTGTACATGAAGGGTACTCCGTGTGACTTTCACATCTAAACTAATAAGATAAGCAAAGAGGAGAGAAAAGTTTACATCGGGGCACAAAGGTTCCAAATTTAAATCACTTTCTATGAGTCCTCTGACTTTTTTCACTCTTGTGACTTTACTCATCGTTTTGTAACTCGAATTAGGATCAGCTGAACCCTGCAACACCATTACCTATTAAAGATGTTGTTAAGTGCTATTTTGGAAAGCAATATTATACAAAAAAGATATATGTTACCCGTGTACTGCCTTTCCATCCACACTTGGCTCGAAAACAACTCCACGCAGCTTCATTACTACAACATTTTAACTAAGCCCATATCAGAATAAAAGAACAAGATATATACTGTGTGCGTTATATATAGTATAATAATAATAAGCAGGATCTAGTATTTCAAAAGGGGTTTAATATGCTGAGTTGGGGGTGTTCACTGTTTGGAAAAAAGCGAATTGTCCAATACGACAATTTGGATTGGACGGTATGTTTAAATTATCAGTTTTGAATTAGATGGACCAATGTGTTCCTGTAGTAACAACAGGATAGTCCTAAACAACAAATAATAGATCCTTTTGTTCTTTATATATGTACATATCCTTTAACGCTTACTAGTTTATTAACCTATAACTTATACATACTTAAATAGCAATAGCTTTGTTATTTCTTTATATAAATTTTTCTAATCTCAAAACATCCCACCTCACATTACACACTTACAAACACTTACAAACCGTTACAATCGAAAAAGAACAAAACGGCCCTGCTCTATGAGTTTTTTATCATACTCGGTTTAAACTGCCTTCCATCCACAATCTTAACCCATTAATACCAGTAACAACAAAAAACATAACCAAAATTAACCGTGAATCAACATAGCAATTGGGGTCGAACTCTACAAATAAAAACTCTAAATAAAATGAGGAAACTTACCCATTTTCAGCAATGAAGAGAGAGAGCTTCTTCTCCCCAGAGTCCCCGCCTTTGCACTGTTGAAGTAGAAAAATCCATAAAATGATACGGATGACCTTATATAGTTTTTGGTCAACATAAAAAAAGTTCCCAACTTTCAAACAGATACAACCATTCTATAGGTTTAAACGCAATGTTTTTATGTCGTAAAAACAAGAAATCAAAGTACTATAGAGAAAGAGATATTTGTGCAGACCATGGGACATAGCAAGCCATACGTTTGGCCAGGCTTGCAAGATTTACAGGCTATCCCAATCTCTGCCAGTTTCAATTTAAGTAGCTTTAGTTTTGAGGTATCAACTATTTTATCATCCGGCTTTTCCATGTACACTTCAGGTACTATAGCAAACAAACAAAAAGAAACATCAAAACCATTATAATCAATTATCCATACAAGTAACAAGTTTAGTTAGCCAAGTCTATGAAGTAAAATATCTCAAACTCACTTTTTGTTACGCTAAATAATCTGTAAAGAAAATGAATTTTAAGGCAGGGAAACTACAGTACTGATAAGTTAGATAACTAAAGTTATAGAGTCACAGACAATATATGCAGGACATTTTGCATGCCTAAATTGCTCTAACCCAGCAAGACTACAATATTTACTGGCAAGAACCAAAACACAGCATCTTAAGCAACATAATACCAAACATTATAAATGCATCATATACTTGTAGCAACAACTCTGAAGTGGAAAGCTTTTGCAGGGAAGGGGGGTCATAAAACCGCAGAACCAAAACCTAACAATGAACTGAAACTAAACAGATAGTGGTTACACGATATTCATCTCGGTTTCAGTAGTTAGGCAAAAAGGGGTTGCTCGAAAATTAATTTCTATCTATTTAAACATTTGAGAACACAAATTACAATATTCCACAGTCTGCTAACCTAATTGTTCTTTACAATATATGCTACATAAACAAGTATTTTCCCAAAACTTTAAGACATATATAAGCTATAAAGGGTGTTTGCCTGTTTAGGATTACTTATTTTTTCTGTTTATTTTGAAGCAAAAGCAGTTCTGTGTTATACAAACCGCTTCTGCTTATTTCAAAGTGTCTATTTTAGCTGAAACTGAAATTAACTTTTTTACCAACATATTTAACTTAATGACATTTTATAATTGAATTTGACTGAAATTTTCCAACAAATTATTTCCTTTTCGAGTATAATGCTTTTCATACAAAAATAAACAAATCCAAACGCTAATTCCTGAATTACTTACAGTATTTTTTTTAGCAGCTTAGTACTTAGTTTCATATCACGAGAAAACAAACAACCCTTAAGAATACTAATCGAGTCGCAAAGGAGTGAAATATGCCCAACGATATTTACACAATAACTGAATAAAAATAAACGAAACCATCCTAACTAACCAAACCTAACTAAATCATTAACAATAATAAAAAACAGTAGAATTAAAAAAGAAAACATAGTAGCAAATAGAAACAACAATAACCTGGTCTGGGTATACTAGCATGAGTAGAAAAAGACAAAGTATCAGACCCAGAAGATGGTTTAATCGACAAAGATGCAATCTTTTTAGCATTTGAATTAGTGGGTATGTTACAAAACACATTAATTTGCTTAACTTTGTTGTTAAAAGAGGGTTTAAGTGTAGGTTTTAAGTGAAGAAACTGTTTAGAGGTCATAATTATCGGATTAGCGACCAATAGATGTTGTAAAGTGGTACGATGACGAGAAAGCATGTCGGATTTCTACAGGATGATGATGATGTTCATTGTTTTGGAGGAGGGTTTGAGGGGTTCAGGGTTTTGGGAGGGACATGAGATATTATTGTTAACTATTTTTTTGTTTTTCCATTTCTTCATTTTTCTTTCTTGAGAAATAAATAATCTTATACTAAAATGACAATATTCTCCTTCGGGTGCTCACGGGTTCATGGTTCGGTACGGGTCGAGTACTTCATTTCACTATAAGAAAAGTATCCATGCTAGTGCGGGAACCGTTTGGTGGTTACCCAAAACATGCGGTTACTCACGGTTTAGGTTCTGGCCTTTTAAGTAACCGTTTGTCATTTAATTTTGTTATACGCATTTAAGGGCTGTTTGATTGGATTTCATGAGTTTATGTGGTATTTGAAATTAAAAACCGATGAAAGTACGTCTTTGATTCAAAAATAAAGTAAGTGGTTTTGATATTATAATAATATACTAAAGATGGAAACGAATAGCGATAAAATAGGGCAGGTCGGACCACCTTTATGTTGGGTTGTTTACCTAGGTTGTTTGGAGTTGGCCGATTACAAGTAAAGTTAACCTATTGGGTTATTTGTGTTTTTCTTTTGTTTATTTTGTTCGATAGTATAACACGTAGCAGTTGTGTGTGATATGTGTTATTCAGTCTTGACACCAACGTTATTTTTACCTACTGACACAACTGGATACACACAATCTAATCTTGAACCATTTTGGTTTTACTTCAACTGATTAGCGGTGTGGGTTTCTAATTTAGTGGGTTGTGGTGTTAACCCTGAACTCTGTTGGTGTTAATTTTGTGGATGAAAATTGAGTCGTGCGGTGTGTTGGCTGATCTCGATTGCATGTACAAGGTTTATTCTTTATCTGTCTTTTTGTTTTTTTTGTTTTTTTGTTTATAAAAAAATTTTTGTGGATTCTTGAGATTTTAGTGTAGGGTTAAAATTTGATATGGATTAATTCGTGGGTTTGGTGTTTTTATATTGTAGGAAGTTGTTTCAGGTTGGTGGAGTGACAAAATTACTCTGTCTCGACCGTTTTAATAATGATCGGCAATTGGGTGGTATTTGACCTGTATCTTGGTTTGGCAACCCGGAAGGTATTTAAACGAATGCAACCGGTGTTTGCAGTCATGGCGTTGTTTGATTCCTTGTTGTTCGATTGTTTCTGATGTTGGAACACCTCATATGTGGGGCTTATGGTGGTGGTTCGTCCTACCTTATTTTGTCGTTTTCCGTTTCTATCTTCAGTATATAGGTAAGTAGAATGTGGCAGTGGAATATTAGTTTACTCACTGAATGAGTGTGTGTATAAATATTGGTGAGGTTGAGGCAGTGGAATGTCAATATGGTCGTTGAATGTCTATGTGCATAAATATTGATAATATTTATTGTAAACGGCTATATTGAATTTACTGTTATTTGATATGTATCTTGGCTTGGCAACGCGGAAGGTATTTGAACGAATGCAACCGGTGTTTGCAGCCACTGGGTTGTTTAGGGTATATAAATATTGGTGATGTTGATTATAATTCATCATGAAATACTCTAGGAAGTTGTTTGAGATTACAGAAAATAACATGTGTTGTTGTTTTTGATGTTCTCGGATAACTGCCTAGAGTATTTATAGTTAGTTGAAAGTGTAAGATTAATCCTCTTGAGACTAATAGAGTGACAAAATTATGACATGTATCTTGGCTTGGCAACCCGGAAGTTATTTAAACAAATGCAACCCCTGTTTGCAGCCATGGCGTTGTTTCATCCTCTTTTGTCTGATTGTTTTTTATTTTGAAAACGGGGCAGTCGAATGTCACTTTGGCTGATTAACGAGTGTGTGTATAGGTATTGGTCATATTGATTATAAACGGCGATGATGGCGGATGCATTCGCTTTTTCGATTTGTAATTTGTCTAAGCCTTATAGACGATTATGTCTAATTTTGATGCGGTTGGATACCATGGTTGTTTTGCTCTATCTGTAAGTATATACCAAATGAACATGTGCAAGTTAATGGGGTGGCAGGTTTGTTATTTCATTCTTAATTTTACGACTTGCTTCTCTAGCCACTCCTTACATGGAAACGAATAGCGACAAAATAGGGCAGGCCGAGCCACCTTTATGTTGGGTGGTATATACTTAATTACACATACCTTTTACCTATAAAAACCAGCCTAAATGACCAAAAACGGACATAAAATGCCAAATATTTGTGTGTTTTGTGATTTATGACTGTGCAGGTAACGAATATTCACTAAAGGACAAAAACAAAGCCAAAACCGAGTACGGGATTAGAAAGAGCGTAAAAAAATCAAAGTCGAAGACGTGTTTATCTTAAATGAACCAACCCGCACCCATTTAATGGGTCAGGCCAGCTCATTAAGCCTTTATCTATAAGTCTTACAAGTTAAAAATGGTCCAAGTCCAATCCAACACAAACCGGCCCAACTTAAGCCCAAACCAAAAGTCCATTAACCCTTAACCATAACACCCTTTACCCCTTTGCATCGTTAATCCTTAAG
This sequence comes from Tanacetum coccineum, assembly GCA_026074375.1. Classification (NCBI taxonomy): domain Eukaryota; kingdom Viridiplantae; phylum Streptophyta; class Magnoliopsida; order Asterales; family Asteraceae; genus Tanacetum; species Tanacetum coccineum. Next base: position 6,824 of record BQNB010077104.1, on the reverse strand, counting down.
GACTAACACTGCTAGTCCTTATACCGTTACACTGTTAGTCCCTGGTTATTACACCGTTAGTCCTTAAACAATTACACCCCTAGTCCTTAACCTAACCCTGTTACCCTTTTACCCTGACCCCGTTATCCCCAAAACAAACCTAAACCATTTCCCGCCAAACCCAAAACACTATTCACTATCTTTTTCACTCTACCCTGCACCACGACAAAGACCATCTACCCTACTGTCACCCATCACTCTCACCTTCAACCCCACTTCACAAACCAACAAATCCACCTTGGCAATCCTCTATTATCTCATTCGTTGATGAACAAGGTCAAAGAATCAAGGGCTGTGATTCAAGAACTTGGAGGACAAGAAAATTGAAGGGCTATGATGAAGCTTACATTCTCCTCACACAACAAACACAAGAAGCACAAGCTCCTCTCACTCTTTGGCTATAAATAAAATAGGATTCTCTTCATTTTAGATGATTAGATTTTAGGATTAGTTTAGGTTTATTTTCAGTTTTATTTACTGCTTATTTTTACTTTCAATTGTGTTTTACCTTTCAAGCAATGTAACTTTCAAGTTTTAATGAAGTTCAAGTTTTTAGTTTTAAACTTATTTATGTAATTTTCAGCTTAATTATCTTTTAAATGTTCTAATTTTATTCTTAGTTGTAATTTTTCCAAAGTTTAATAAAACTTCAGTGTTTCTTTAAATATCTTGTATTAAAAATTACTGTTCTATCTATATTATGCTTGGTTTTGAGCTTTTTGGATGATAAGCTAGCAATGGATGAGTTTATGGGTTTGGATTCAGCTTATTGACAACAAGCTGAATCCCTAGAGCTTTAGGTTCTTCGTTATAAGCTTATGGCTGCAGGTTATTTCATTTTTTTTCTTTTATATGCTTTCAAATTGCTTATTTGTTAAACTGCTTAATTCTGCTTATTGCTGCTTGTTATTACTTATAAATGCTTATTCTGCCTTTTATTAGCTTATTATGTTAGTTTAAGAGCTTAGTTTTAGTTTTATTATAGTTTATTTGTTTATGTCCAATTTCATAGTTAAAATAGCTTATTGGTTCTGGCTTATTAATCTGTGCTTATTTTTCCAAGATTTTTACTTAATTGTCTTTTATAGTCACTAGTCTTAATTTGTTCAATCTGTTTGAAGCTTATCATAGTCTGTTTTAGTATAAAATTAGTTTTCAAGTTTTTAAGGGAGTGTTTGGGATAATGCTCTAAAATGGGTCAGATGAGGTTAAAAGTCATTCTTGGCCTTTTAGTCAGTTTTGACAAAGCTTTAATTCAGTCTATAAGCCAGTTTTCATAAGTTTTTAAAGTCAAAAAAATCAAGTTCAAGGTTTAAAGTATTCATGGTTTAAGCATGTGGTTTTCTAGATATGTAAAACTGCTTGTTGGTTAAATTCTTAAAAGAGAACTTAATGTGTGGTTTTTGTAGTTAATTTGAGTTACTTAAGCATCAATGTCACATTATCTGAAGTCATTTTGATTGTTAAAATCCTTTGAGATCTTTTTTTGTTCAAAAACAGTCAAGCATTTTGCAGTTTTGAAATGTGTTCTTTAAGGCCTTATTTTAAAGATCATTAGAGGCTGATATTATAGCTTAAATAGGTTAATCTTTGATAAAGTAGCTTAGTGTGATAAGAATTTAATATGTTTTAAGGTTTTAATGTGTCAAAAGTCATTTTAGGGTCTTAATAGGCAGTTGCAAAATCCCATTTTAGCTTAAAATATCTAAGTCAAGCAGCCATGTATGCAATCTGTCCTAATTTAAGTTTTCAGCTTAGTTAGTGATTTTATTAGCTTAAGTTTAGTTTGAATTTGGTATTTAAGTCATGTTCTTTATTTGTTTTTAACTTTTAGACTTTAGTTTAGCTTATTGAGTCTTATTTTTAAGTTGTCATTCTAATCCAAAAAGCAGTGTAGTTTGTCATTTTTAATCAACTTCTCCAGCTTGTTTCTTAAACCTATTTGCTTATTTTCATCTTATTTGAGTCTATTGAGTTTAGCTCTTCATCTTTTGTAAGCTTTTAGCTTATGTCAAAGTGTTTTTTATCTCTAAATTAAGCTTAAATTGTGCCAAAAGTCTTTTAAAAAGTGTCATTTAGATTCAACTGTCTTAGGGGTTTGAGGTGCTTTTAGCTTATTTGATTTGCTTATTTATAAGCCATCAGTGCTTATTAGGTTTAGCTTTAGGTCTGTTGTTAGCTAATTAGTTCTCTTACTTGCTTATTGAATCCAAAAGCTTAAAATAGTTTCATATAGTTTGCTTATAGTCTTAATTTGTAGTTTAGCAAACTGTCACTTTTGTTTGCTTATTTTTAGCTTATTTTTAAGTTCTGACAAAAGTCCCTTTTTTAAAGTTTGTTATTTTTACTTATATTTTAGCTTTTTAAAAAGAAAAATTAAAAAAAGGTTTTACAAAAATAGGGAGCCACAAGGGTCGAACCTGTGACCTCCCCCTTATACTAGCCAACACTTTAACACCACCACTCACTACCAACTCGCCCTTGGGTCTTTTTCATTATAACTTCACCTCCTTTTTTTATACCCTTTTTAGCTATTAAGCCTTTTGCCCTATTTTGCTTTTTAACAGCTTATTCCAATAAGCTGTGTGAACCATTTTATTTTTTCTAGGCTTAGAATTGTTCAAAGCATTTTTCATGAATTTTTCAGAATTTTCCAATTTAGTTTAATATTTTTAATAATATTTTTAGGTTAAATTAGTTTTTAATTCATAATAAATAAAATAAAAGTCAAAAAAATATAATTCTTTTTTCTAAAATTATTTTTAATCATTTAGGACATTTAAAAATTAAATTTGCATTTGTAGGGTTAAAATTTGATAATTTAGGTTTTTAAAGCTCGGGTTTTGATTCCCGTTATCGTTTTCGTGTTTTAACCTTAACTGCTTTCGTTTTTAGCTTGCCTTTATTTGTTTTTGCATGTTATTTGTAGAATTAAAATCCAAATCAAAATTTGATTATTCAAACACGCGATCACGAACTTAAACTCGATTCTCAATTCACGCCTCGTCTGGAAACGAACCGGGAAGGTTTTGAATTTTACTTTGGATAAAAGTAATATTTCAAAAACCTTACGAAATACTTACCTCACTCTTCTTGTTATTTGATATTTTTATTTTAATTATATATATGTATATTAAGTTATATATATAAGTATAATTAGGTTGAAATTAAATTTTTGGCGCCGCTGCCGGGGAGGTTGTGAAACGATTATTGTGTACGTTTGAAGATTAGTGTTTGAAGACCCTTCCCCGTGAGTTATCGCTTTCATTTGTGAATATTTTCTTCTATTATCAAGTAATCAAAAATACCAAAAAATTTGAAAAAACAACAAAATCAACCGTTGTGTCACTTATGAATTCGGCTCACCTTTAGATTACAAACTATAAGAGAAGTTTAAAGAGGGTTGATCCAACGATCATCGACCCGAAAGGAAAAGGTTTTTAATAAGCTTCGTGCTGACTCGTTCCTCCGCTTCTTTGTAAGTAATTTAGAGAGCTACCGTGCACATTTGATTTATCGGTCCCAAAAATATTTTTTCTTGTTTAAAATACATAAAAAAAAATCAAAAATAATCTTCTTAATCGCAAATTGTTTAATTCTAATGTCGTCATTCGAACAACAAAGTTGTTTCAGCTGGGAAAATCCATTAGATGATCAGCCTTGTCGATATTGTACTTGCGAGCGATGTGGGTATTATGATAGAGGGGTACCTTGTTTAGGATGTAATTCGGAAAATTCATTCACTTATGAACCAACTCCATATTCTTACAATGATTATCCAAATTTTTCCGACTACCCTCCACAACCCCAGTATGAGACGTATTCTTGTGAGTTATGTGGGAACGATGCTCATTAAGGTTACGATTGTCCGCCTCAAGTTTCGTTTATCTCTAATTCGGACCCGTGTTACAATCAAGACTTTGATAATTTTCCACAAACTTCACCTAATTTTCAACAACAATATCTTTGTTGTGAAAACTACGGGGGTCCTCGTGAGACTTTTCAGTATCAACTGTTGAACCAAAATTTCTATGAACCTAATCATTGCTATAATTCTAATTATTTCAGTTTTGACCAATTCCAACCCCCGCAGTTTCCCGTCATTCATTAACCTCCTCAAGCGACGAGTATGAAAATGTTGCAAGCTAGAGAAAACCTAATGAACGCTATACAAGCCTTTCTTAAGGAATATGATCATATACCTCCTAGAGAAAAATGCATGGCTTTAGCGCTAGCTGAAGAGAGATTTCTTAAACTTAAGCAATTTTTGGAAGAAGGGCTAAATCAACCGAAGAAAATACAATAATTGATGCTTATACTTCTTAATGATTTGAAAATTCTTAATGGAATTCAACTTAAAAAAGAAGAGCAATCAGCTAAAATTTGTACTCCATATTAGAAGTGTCCTATTTTTGATGACGACGATGACGATGACGAGGAAAGTTCTATTCCTTTGAAAGATATTATTTCTGAACTTCCTCTGTCAATTGCAATCACACCCGACTTTTCGATTACGGACTCTCTCATAATAGAGGATGAGTATCTTGACACTATTCTGGAAACGAAATTGGACGAAGAAAATGAGTCTAGTGTTAAGGACCTTAACCTAACCCCAAGTGAGTCCAAGGATTTATCTGAGGATTTATCCGATATTGAAAGTGAGTATGATATGCCCGTTTGTGATAATTTTATGACTTTTTCTAATTATCTCTTTGATTCTAACGACGATTTTACCTCTAGTGATGGCGAGTCACTTTCTGATGAAGACGTTCTGGATGAAAATTTCAAAATTAATTCGAACCCGCTTTTTGATGAAGAAATCATTTCTACTAAGATAGATCCGCGTCACTTTAATGCAGAGTCTGATCTTATAGAATCTTTGCTTAATCGTGATACTTCGATGGTTTCTTCTCCTAAGTTTGATTCTCTTCTCGAGGAGTTCTCCGGTGAACTCGCTCATATCGATTTGATTTCTCCAAAAATTGATGAAGCCGACTTTGATCCAGAGGAAGAAATTCGTCTTGTTGAGAAATTGTTGTATGATAATTCATCTCCTCGACCTCCGGAAGAACTTAATTCTGAAAATTCTGATGCTGTAATCGAATCTTTCTCTCCATCTCCTATCCCCGTTGAGGATAGTGACTCTCTTATGGAGGAGATTAATATTTTTCTTGCTCCGGATGACTCGATACCACTGAGTATTGAGAATGATGACTATGACTCTGAAGGGATATTATTTTTCTTGAAGAATTGCTTAGCAATGATTCCCTTTCCCTTCCTGAAAATGAGTCATTTCATTTTGATCGTTATTATGATCCATCATCTCCTCGTCCTCCTGCGAAACCACCGGATGATGATGGAATTCACTTTGATATTGAGCCCGATATGAGAATTTTGACTGCTAAAGTGGTGGATGATATTTCTGAACATTATGTTCTTATGCCTAGTATTTTAACCACCCATCCCACCCGTTGTCCAGTGATTGACACTTTGCTTCTATTTTCATCCGAAAATAAGGACAAAGTTTTCAATCCTAGAATTCTTGCTTCAAAAGAGGAGAAATCTCCTCATCTTCTATCTCATCGGGGCTTTAATGTTTTTCAGCTTATTAATGATTCTGAAAGCCTGATGATGATCTATGGAGAGGATATTCCTATCTTGGATGTTCCGTTTCTCCATTTCTATCCTCCTTGACCAGCTCAAGTATAGGGGATCGAGTCAGGCTCAAGACTCGGTTAACAAAAACAAGCGCTTCGTGGGTGGCAACTCATGCTTATCCTAGTATAATTATAATAGTTTTATTTTTAATAAGTGTGACGTGAGGAGGCTCGCCTATCCCATTTTCTGTGTTTTGGTAGCTTGTGTTTTATGTTCAGGATTGCCCGGATTATGAAGCCTCTCGTTCTCGTGGTTTTGTCCTCCGTTCACTCGAGCTTTAATCCTTTGCATACTTCTATATGGGAATCTAATATCCTAAATCTTATCGACTAACGTTTATCTTTGAGCATACTTAATATACGGCTTTAGATTTACGTTGAGACCCTTCTTAAAACATTGAGGATAATGTTTAGTTCTAGTATAGGAGGGGGGGGGAATCTATCGATTTGATTGTGCCTGCAGTCGTTGTTTTCACGTAATCCTGTTTTTACCACTAAAATTTAAAAAAATATTATGATTTTATGCAAAAATTAAAAAATTCCAAAAATAAAACAAGTGTTTTATCACAATATTTGACTTTCCTGCTGGGTAGAATAAGAATAAATTTTGACTCGATCGAGCGTGTTGAGCTCTTAGCTTTGTCCCTTAACTATTATAAACTTGACTAAGCTAGTTTATTTGACTAAGCATTCGCGAATCTTTTTATTAGAGATTTTAAATTTGTGAAGAACGAGAAATGATAGAGTTAATTATGAGTTAGATGCTAAACAAGGATTATTTGGAAATCTTAAGAGCGCATAAGTGTAATTTGTGGTTTTTCCTCCCCGAAGCTTCTAACCGGACTAATAATATGTGCTCTTTTCAAAAATTAGACAAGTTAGTGGTTTTATCACTTAAAAGTCCTTTTTAAATCAATATTTTTAGACTTTTTAGTCTTAGTTCAAATTTATACTTAAATTTTCTAAAAAGAAATTTTCTTTATATCGTGGTAATAAAAAAAATAAAAAAATGAGTTAATAATAATAAAAATAAAAACTGTGGGCTAATAAAAGTTTACTGCCTCTTGCCGGCTCACAACCGATGTGGCAGTCTTCAAAAGAATGCCCATAGTAAGAATAATAATCCGA
>BQNB010077103.1:3376-30947 GCA_026074375.1 Tanacetum coccineum | reverse complement strand
GAGGCCGAAAAAATAAAACTACACAAAATAAAAAAAATAAAAAATAATAATGCTTCGCAACTACGCGAAAAAAATTAACGACCTGCAGCAACGCGCGGGTAATCATGCTTGTTCTGGTTAAAAATGAGAGCATGATGATCATGATTAAAAAGGCATATCTTCCATATTGATAATTAGCCACTAGATATATAAAAACTGTAACCATTTAAGTTGCCATGGCAATCAATAAAAAGCAATAGCAAGTCAAATACCGCTGTTTCTATGATCAAAACTTCAATGATGTAATTGTAAGTCCAAAACTTATAAAACTCCTCCTCCACATAAACCACTTTTAGTATGTTGAGATGTGAAACCCACTAATAAAAGTTCAAAATTTATCCAAGTTTTCATAACCATATATATATATCTAACATAAACTACTAATTGCATATATCATTTCTAAACTTTTGTAATTGCTTATCTTTTCTAAACCTTTAATATATGCCATATATATGTTATTTAACATAATTTTGAACTCTAAATTATGATAATTATAATTTTATAAATAACAAAAACAACATGTGATTCAAATATACGATATCCGAAGTTCAAGATAAACTAGATGACAAAAAAACAATATATAAAAACAATATTTAACTTCACAAAAAGTCACTTTATCAATAAACTCATAACAGATATCATGATTGTTATATATGTATAATAGATAAAGTATATTTACATTCAAAGGGTATATTACTACTAACAAATTTGTAAATAAAAAAATAATAATTAAAAATATTTTTTTATATAATTATAGTTGTCATGTATTTTAAAGTTGTGAATTTATATTAAATAGTTATTTGGATATAATTGATATATTTAAAGTTTAAAAATGATATATACGTAATTATAAGTTAAAGTTAGATATATATATGCAATTTTTGAGTATTTAAAAGAATATATATGTAATTCGCCTTTCTTTCTTATACCAATTCTTTTTTAACAAACACCCCAAAAGTCGTCAAAACATACAAGATGAAGTATTCAAACTGAAAAACAAATCACAACAAACAATTTCATCAACATCATTTTGATATAGACATATCATCTCCTATAACCGCATTTTCTCCCTTATGGCAAAGAGTCCTTGTTACCAATGTGTACTCAACTTCATACCTCGCACAGAGGTGAACAAGGCTGTTACACACAATGAGGCATCATCAATAAGTTGTGATCACTTAGAGCTAGTTCACCAAACCATAGCTACATTTATGCAGTGTACTTCCTCTCAGACTAACGCGAATAGAAGATTAGGAAGGCATCACGATAGCTTTGAACTCTTAGAGTCAACAAAAAGAAATACATAACATCAAAAAATGGTAAAATTCCGAGACTTTAACTGCGAGGGAATCAAAAGGGATGAAAAAACTTTTGACACGAAGGCCGACGGATCGATTTTCACTTCGGCAAAAGAAAACCCCCCATCCCGGAGGCCGAGCCACCGGTTTTCACTTCGGGATGGATATTGATGAAACCCCAAACAAGTCTAGAGAAGGATGAAAAGAAGAACCATCCTCAAAACCGACGAAGATGCCAAACGAAAAAACCTTGGCGTACAGGTACGCCAACCCAGCGAACTTGAAGCCCAGCTACAAAAAAAACAAAAAGCAGCTCTAACCATTGCCTATTACTCGTGATCGTAAAGAGGATACCATAAGCCAGTCATTCCGAAGAAAACAACATATGGGACCCTATTGTGAAGCCACGAAAATGAAAAGAAACGAACATTTCGAATAGATCACTTTTTCTCAACGGTTGAGAGCTAAACGTGACGCTATTTCGGTATCTCCAAAGCCACCAAAGAACCGAAGTAGTAATAACATAGAACCTGTGTTTTTTCTCTCCTTTAAAGCATGCAAGAGATATCCAATCATTGAAAGAATCCCAAGAAGTAGCTTGAAAAGATGAATAGTCACACCCGACCTAAAAACTGAGCTTCCACAAATCGGTAGTCATGTCGCATGCTAAAAAAACATGGAGTTATCAGATTCAACCTTGGCATATGCAAGAAGAACAAGAGGATAGACGCCGGAATATCCATACCACGCGAAGAGAGATTCAATTCTAGAGGAGTTGGTCCAAGGAAAGCCTCCACATAAACCACTGACCTTCCGAGTTGATGATTTATCCCAATATAGCAATGATCAAGAGTGGGAAGGATATTTTTGTCATCCAATAACGAGCATCCTTAACGTTAAAAGTTACCATTAGTACCCAAAGACTCCAAGTATCAAAATAACTTCATTGACATCAATTTTTAGTTGACCCGATTTCATTTAACCATGTCACATAAATAGGCAAAGATTTTCTTAACAAACCAAGATTGTCCGAACCAATTCCAAGACATTGCCCATTATTAATACGGTTCAATGATAAGACAATCTGTGTCTGATCAAGATGAAATGAGCGCGATTGTACCTGTAAAAAGAGGAGTCTCCGCAGCCCAAAATAGCTTTCCAAAATCTAATAAAACAGTGCCACAACCATGCTTTAAAAAAAAAAAACGAAAGTGTTGGATAATATAAAACCGTTTCGATTGAGAAAATTAGAGGTTTCCAACAATGTTAGCCATGCCCTGAAGCTACAACCATTTTGTATCGAAACCTCCTTCTTGACCATGATAAGACTTTGATGACCTGAACGCCAAAATTGGCGTTTGGAGAAAGAAAGTAACCTCAACGCATTTTTTTTGAAGAAGAGCACGGTTGAAAGCCTTAAGACAGCCAGAAGTTTTAACCCTCCTTTATCAAAAGAATTTAATGAAAATTTAGCCATTTGAACCCAAGCCAATTTTGTTTTTTATCTTTATTACCAACCCAACAAAAGTTAGCCCGAATTCCTTCAAGGTCTTGAAGGACCGAATCGGGTGCTCCTGAAAATCGATAGATAGTATGATTACCAAGACTACCAATCACAGACTTGAATAAGAGATCAGACGACCCCCATCCGACAGATAAATTAGCTTTCCAATGAGGAAGAGCCTCATATTTAAAACATCAACAAGCGTCTTCCAGCTGAGCAAATAGACTTCATATTGGAAAACCAATGGGGAGACCAAGTATTGAAAGGGATATCACCTGCCATACAACCACCATTGTAGCCCATACTTAAAACTATCATCTTTATTAACCCCAATACCATGAAATATTTAGACTGGTGAAATAATCTTGAGACCACGATGGCTAGATAGAAAACATGGATAACACGAATGATATTATCCATGTCTTATGCAGTGTACTTCCTCTCAGACTAACGCGAATAGAAGATTAGGAAGGCATCACGATAGCTTTGAACTCTACCATTGAATAACATCAAACTCTACGGATATCCAAAAAAAAAGACTACATTTCCTTTATTAGAAGCAATCAGATTATTATTGTGCAGAATAGCCCCTCACCTCACACCAATAACAGACATAGCTGTTAACACAAAAGCATCATCCCTTGTCTTAATAGATCACATATGCTTTGGGCCCATCAAAGGTCCATTACCCAACCTTTATACCATAGATTCATCTTTCATCAAACATTCAAGATCAACTCAAAGCTAGGATCAAGTAGCCTCATCTTTCATGTCACATTACGAGCCGTTTTTGTTGGCCTTAATTCAATATAGATCATCCTATGCATTCCGGTTATAAACTAAATTTATTAGCTAGATACGATTTCGCTAATGTATTTTTACTTCATCAGTTTAGATTATTTTAGTTTTCTCGCAAATTTGTATGCCTTCGGCTTAAAGTGTCAAACTAAATATCCTACTCTTTGTAAATAAAAGTAAAGTATTAAATTTTAATAGTAAGTATTTTAAACCATTTTTAAAACCAAAAAGCATTATGAGTATTATTCAAAATTTAACACTAACCTCTGATTTTTTGTTTATAAAAAAACAGCATTGACTAATGCTGAACCCTTCATTTTCACTTTCAAAGCCATTTTATGGAATCAGTCAGAGCAGACGTATGACCAATGTTTACATTAGTGCATCGCTCTATTCTGTATTGTTTGTTCAATAATTTAGACCAATAATATGTTTTACGTTTAGAGAACATATCGTGACAAGAAAAAAAAGTTATTGGATTTAATCGATTTGAAATAAATTTAATTTGTAAAATCTAACATACAAATTAGTACTATCTTTTAATAGTATTAAGAAACAATGCTATGATTCAAAACAAATTTGCAAATATCGCGTAATGCCTCCTGTACTTGTAACTAAAGTAGAAATAAAGCAACTTTTTTCTAGGGTCTAACAGACGGGAGTGTTGGTATTCGTTAGTAACGGTTAGATAGCACGGTGTAATGTTATAAGGTTATTTTAGGGCCTAATAGCCTTCTTTTAACCGTTATTGTTGCACCACATATGTATATTATATAGGTACACCACCATGAGTATAACGAGCCGCGGGTTTTTTTTTAGTGTAATTTTAAAAAAAAAATTTGTAGGTCTCGTGTAGCTATAACTTGGGTTATACTCAGAGAGTGTTTTTCAGGTTTTGTGTTATAGTAATATTACAGGGTAACAACTGATATAACAATGCAGATAACTTATGAATAACGTGCAGTGCAGCTAGCACTCTTACATAACATTCTCACATAGTCGCATATTAAATTAAAAGAATAAGTGCATACATGCTTACTAAAACTTGATTCAAAAATCAAAACCCGGACAAAGTAACATCGATTATGGTGACTTAGCTTTACGGTACCTTATGCCCATCTACTTGATGACGTGGTTTAAACCACCGTATGAATCCTTAGCGTTTAAGTTCCCTTTTTTTAACTCGGTTTTATTTAGAAGAAAATTATAATAATTTGTATCATCGAGTGATTTAGTAACCCTCGAAACTCTCTTTCTATTTCTTTAGTAACCCTCGAAAGATAATAATAATTTGCTAGAGTGTTGGTACAAATTTGTCATTCGAGAAAAAGTATTGTGACTTACTATTCGTATTGAATATATTCAGGGTTTGTATAAGGGGATATCATACATTATACATCATAAGCTAGGATAAACCACAATCATCGAATTCACATTGAGAAGTTTATATATATCATGAGTCATCATATATAAACATGATTTCATGTTCATTGACAAAATGGCGAAAAATGTATTTGCCTTTTTGCCAATTGGTTAAGTTAAGGACATTAATAATAGTAGCCTTTTTTTTAGTTTTCACTACCCACCCATCACCATTCACCATCCATTAAAGCCCTTTAACAGCTATATTCCAACAATTCCAATGCTTTTTTTTAACCTCATTCATATGATACTCATACTAGCCGCGCGTTTGCTCAACGTAGATTCCACAACCACTCTTTCACAATCAATATTCTTCACACACATAAAAAAATCACATTACACTATTCCATTGCTTATAGTTCAAGTTCATATGCTAGAATAATGTTAGCCATAATTAGAATGATCATATACTTGAGATCTGATTAAGGAATGTTTTAATGACCGTTAAAACAAAATATGTTCATTCCTTGTGTTTTCATTATTGATGTAATTGTCATTTTGATATTAATATATGTTCATCGGGTTTTTTTTTATTTTTAAAAACAAAATATGTTACTTAACTTGTTATATTAGAATCTTAACTATTTGAGCCCAACAATATCCCAATTCTTTTGTTTCGTATCATGCGAATTATTGTTTTTCATAGAATGAAAATTTAGTGGTTATGGGTGTGATGCAAGAATAAGTTACAAATCAAGAATTTGGACCTCTTAATTAAAAAAAAGGTTTTGACCACCCATATAGGAGGTAATTCTGTTAATATTCTCTATTGTAATTTTCAGTCTAAAATAAATGGAATAATGCTAAGTAGACAAAGCTATTGTCTATATTATGCCTTTAATTGAATGGTAGTAACCTAAGAATGGTTATAAGCTTTCCATGACCATTCAAACGATCGACTTTAATTCTAATGGAAGCCAAAGGTTTGTGTTTAATATGTAAAACTAAACAAAAATATCTCCAAGGTTTGTGTTTAGATATATTTTTTCAAGTAAATGCCACCTAATACTCCCCCAATCACTCCTTACCAAGTTACAGCTATGTTCCAACATTTTACAACCGTTTTTTTACCATAACCAATAAAACATCAATTAATTGCACTTGCCCTACATTCTACAGCATGTTCATGCACAAAAAGCAACTTTTTACCACAATATAGTGTAAGTAACACTTAAAAACATCAACTTTAATAGAGAATAATCAATTAAATAACAAATACTAATCGATCACTAGCTACATTAGAAAAAATAAAAACTAAAAAAATGACTATCAAAATCTCTAGAATTGATTAATAATCACGACAAGTTGATTTTTTCAACACGGGTTTGTTTCAGGAGGAGCAAAGAACCCTGCGTCCAGTTTGTTCCGACAAACTGGACAAACAGGGTTCTTAGCAAGCCAAGTATCCGCGCATTGCAAATGAAACCCATGGTTACAACCAGGAAACATCCTAGCTTCTTGTTCAGGCTCCACATCATCTAAACACACAGCACATTCATTGCCCAACACCAAATCTTTCCCTTTAGTAATAGGTAACCTTTCTAACTCAGCTTTTGATAAGCCATTTTCGGTAACAGGCTTTGTTACCGTATTATTCGGTTGATGTTGGTGATAACGAGCAGCGTAACATAGCAAACAAATGTAGGCAATAAAAACAAGACTCATGCCAGCACATGGGAGAAATAAGGCTAGGAAAACTGATAGCAGCATGATGTTTTGTGCTGTGTTTTTTTTTAGTGTTTGTGTGTGGGCGAATGAAGAGAAGTGCGAGGAGGGTTTTATATTGAGGGTTTTGTGTGGGCCTAGGGTAAGTTTCATAGGAAAGTTGTTCAAAATAGTAAAGTACACAACTGGGGGAGTGCTTCATTTTGTGTTATTGGTTCTTTACCTGTGATTTTGTGTTTTCATGTAGAGAAATGCTAGAACCATAATTACAAAAAGATTTTTACAAAATGATGTGGCATGATGATTTGTACATCATTAGCCAATTAAAAAATGAGAGATAAAGAACTTGAATCCAATTATTGCATGCCATATCATTTTGTAGAATTTTTTTTGTAAACTCTTTGTGGTTTAAGCATTTCTCTTTCAAGTATATGGGGTATTAATGTTTGGGATAATTCCATTTCTCGCCTAAAATCCAAACCAAAAATGCAATCTTAAATTTAGGAACATTTTTTTTCAAAACTGACCTCGGGCAACTTGGCTACTGGACAACTCGCGTGCAGAATTTGACACGTGGCAAAAAAGTACACATTTTTAGGGCAACTTAGTGTACTTTTTGGGCAACTGTTGTACTTTTGGGATAACCGGGCTACTTTTGAGAAAAAAATGTTCCTGGACTTAGGATTGCATTTTAGGTTTGCATTTTGGGCCAGAAATGGAATTATCCCGTAATGTTTTGCCATAAAGCACAAGATACTTTGAATTTAAGTTTTTTGTGGAGTCCTTAAGAAGAAATTAGAATTTTGTTTTAAAGTTAAAGTACTTCACAACAATTTTTGTTTAATTTGTGTGACTAGTGTAGTTTGGAATGTTTTAAGACATACATTAGTTTAATTTATTTAGCATAGGAACTTTTTCTAGTTATTGAAAGAATTTACAATGTTTTATAATGATGGAGTGATGATAAGTGAGGGTGGTTTTTCAAAAAAAATATATTGAGAAAGTAAGACCACCGTTAAGTTGTAATGACTCATTGTTTACACATCAGCGTCACATTACTATTTAGAACATCATTAAACTCACCACTGCACCTTTTACCTTTTATAGTCATCAACTAACCAAAAATATAAAAATACTTCATTTTTATATACATACCTTACAATATACCTTACATACACTCGTAAGCAAAAAAAAAAGTATATAGGGCATGCCACCACTATTGTGCAAAATGTGAAAGTTTGACGCGTGATGGAAGGTGGGTTCTATGATGGTTGGCGCGTGAGAGGCACTGTAAAGGTGATGCATCACCACCCATAAAATACAGTCTTATGTCAATTCAGTTTAGCTCCAAAACTTTGTAGTTTGTATCGTACAAAAATGACATCCTAGCAAATATACACAATTTAAAGACTCAAATAACATAGTATTGATTTACGAGTACCATAATTGTTAGTACACAAGTAGGTCAATAGCTATACAGTTTAACCAATGAATCATCATCTGAAATAGTTGTCACGCATTAACGAATTGCGTGATTGTGTCGTTAAGAAAAATATGAAGTACTGCTGAAGTGTAGCGTGAGAAACAAGAAAGCTTACGAATACAAACCCTTGACGACTGATGTTGTTTTGTCGCTTTTATAATTTAACGGCGCTGACTTACCCCGTTAAATCTTCCATTAAAAAATGCCAATAACGCTATGCCGTTAGTTTATTTTATGTTTGTTTGTATGTTACGCGCCGTTCATTGGAATTGCTTTTCCAATATTCCCACTTTTATCTTCAAACAAATAATATTCATGTTGCTTTAGAAAAAAGTATTTACTTTTGTAACACTATACAACACTACTCAATACTTGATGAATCATTCATATTGGTCAATAATCACAAAGCTTGTGTTTTCTTAGACGGGGTTGTGTAACAAGCACAATTACACAAATAAACTACTCGTAAATGTTATGGTAAATTTAACCAGGAACGATGAAACGGATCTAAGGCAAAGCATCTGAACAAAGGCGACTATTGATGAAGGAACCAAATAAAACTACGAGTACAATGCAAACAGTTCTCCTGAATATTATTAATACTCTTAGAAGCTCGATGTGAAGCCTATCAAAGAGGCATCTTTCACATGCCTTGTGTTTACTACTTTTCTATGAAGCCGTATTAAGAATTTTACCTTGATTTAACCATTTCTCTTGACTTATATTATATATGTACTTGAAACCATATGTCTAATTTTATTTACTAAGGGTGCGTTTGGTTTGCTACATGGAATCACTATAGGTATGAATTTGATATAAAGAATGAATGAGATTCGATATGATAATTTCATTAATTGTGTTTGGTTTGTTTTTTAGTACATGGGTATTAAAGATGAGTGAGTTCATTTAAATAATAATAAATTTTTTAACAGAAAGATTCTATAATGATGGAACCAGTTATAAATTAAATTTGTAATTTGTGAGTATGAGAGAGAATAAATCAAGTTAAATAATTATTTTATATTCGGAAAAAAATGATACAGTAGAAAGTATCATAGATTCATTAGTCACCAACATACTCTTCTATCACATTTGGTAGATACAAACATCATGTATGACTTTGACATTCATACCTTCATTCCCATATACCTTAACCAAACGCACCCTAAAATATACCTAGCTACCCTTTTTCAGTTTTCATTTGAAAATCGTAACTTAAAATATCCTAAAATTTTGATGATCGTTCCAGGCTTCCAGCTAAGTTTTTCCTATAGATGTTGAAACTAATGCGACTTTTCCAAGAAAATTATGATAAAGTGGCTTGTTTTCTAAAATCTATATTCTTGGACACCCACCATTAAACCTTTTCCACTATTCTTTGCTTATTTATCAATGTTGTGTAATCATTAAGGCTAGAGGTATTATTGACCAACATTACTACCGTTAATTTAGCGCAACTTGAGTTTCTCTACTCAATCAATCTCACTACCAACCTAGTGTAATAACAAATAACCTAGTTATTATGGTCGCTTTCTCTACTATATGGAATTTTCGTAATAAGCTCCTTTTGGGAACGAGTAAGCCTCGCAAGGATGACATCTTTGATGATATTCGATGTGTGTCTTATTTTTGGATTAGTAACAGACGAAAGAAATGTAAGATGTCATGGGATCGGTGGTTGTACCTCCTTAATATGGCTTTTAATACTTTGTAATTTTCTTCTAGCTTCTTGCTAGTTTTAATATATCCTTGCCGTTAAAGAAAATAAAAATAAAAAAACATCACACACACAATACTAACTTCAACAAAACATATCTCATTTAAATACAAATATACCTTATAAAACAAAAATCACACACGCACACAATACTAACTTCCACAACCCGGTCGTCTGAACGACTGGGTTCTCCCCAAATGCACCTAAAACGCGTCATACATGGTTATGCTAATAAGGTGGACGCGTCATTGAGTCGTTCACCTAGACATAAGACGCGTTGTCTATGCCTTATTACCGGTTTTCTAACAATTTTTACAATACAAGTTCATATTATCAGATACTTCTTATAAAGTGAAATATTCCGCCCTTCGACCTTTTTGTCAAAATGCATATGCGTAGGATGCCAAGGCAATGGCAACAAATGGAGCAAACCTATAGCTGATTGTGGTTACTAGTAAGTTGTTTTTTTTAGATTTTGACAGAATTTTAGTTAGAAAGTTCTTTTAATACAAAAGTTACTAGCTAGCTAGATACGAAAAATGAATGTCGTGTTTAAACATGTCTATAACAACATGATTAAAACACATGACCATTCGACATGTTATAATAAGGATATACTAGGAAATGTCTATTGAGAGAAGGTGAACTAAGTGAGAGCAGACCCTCACCCTTATCGAATTTAGGTGTTCCACAAATGTGATAACTATGTGTTAGCTGCAGTGTTAAATATAAATCTATATATTTTTCTCTTTAGAAAGAAAACAGGACATAACATAGATAATTTGCATAATAATCAATACAATTAAACTCATGTAATTATAGGTTTAAAAAAAAGCTTTGTTATGATCACTTGGCCACTTAATTATATAGTGTATGAAAATGCGTTTTTTGATTGCTAGTGCATTCAGACCTTAAAGTAAAGCATTTGTCACATGATTAGTTTTAAATAGTGTCTATCGTCATTACAAAACAATGCGTATCGCTGTTGATTACTTTGGTGATTAGTCAAATAAAATAATCTGTTTTCCAACATACTTTTGTCGTTGTTGATGTACGCTTTCGTCTAAGTACCATCTTCAAGACTTTCAACCATGATAGGTACAAAAAATTGTTAAAATTTTGCGTTTTGTTAATGATTTTAATCTATCTATCTATATCTATATATATATAATATCAATCTATTACTAGTCTCTTTTATATAATAAACAAAAGTTTATTATATAATAATCAAAAGTTTTTTCGAAATCTTGTTTATATCACAAATGACTTCATAAATGACATCACTAATGACATCATTTAATCCACATGTGTATGCAATTAATATTTACATGGTTTTTTTAAAATGTTTGACTCATGCTTTTATCAAAAGAGCAAATCCGCCTCTTTTATTTTCAAATTCAATATTCTTTCGTCTAAATTAATTTGCTTATTAGTTACTATTGCAACTTTTGATTTTACTAATTATATAAATTTATAAATCAATCAAATCAAACATATTCAGAGCCAAAATAAAGTGTTTGATTCATATGTTTTGTTGGAAATTGTTTATCTAAAATTACGTTTCAATATTTCGTATAGAGTTTATTAAAATAAATAATATGGGCATAATTGATTCTCATATTGTAGAGTATAACAAGGAAAAAAAATTAGATTTATGATAACAAAACTTTGAACTTCTTAATGAATCATTTGTCTTTTGAATCTAAATAGTTTTTTTGTTGTTTGGTTTGCTTATATAAAGAGCTAATTTGCACACTATGTTTGCTGTTGACGAAAACAATATGCTTAAAGTTGTTTTCAATACACAATTTTAGATCACTTATTTTTAAAATTGATTAACCTTTGTGGCCATCACAGAAATCACAAGATTTCACTTGATGATTAGGCATAAATTATTCTTCTCTTAGCACGAGTTTCTTCAAAATAATGTTACTACATTACGTAATGGATTTTGTTTAATTTTTTGTAACTTCTTTTCACTATAGAGTTATAGAAAAAAAAATTGCAAATGCAATCCTAAAAGAAAAACATTCTTTTTATTGAATAAATTTCTTATAGGGATAGATGATGCAATAGATGTGCATTAGTATTGAACTTTATATTCTCTTTAATGTTTTTTAAATCAAGGTTTCAACATAAAAATGCTTCTCAATTCAAACAGATGTGTGTTTAAAGTGTCTTATGCAATACTCACTATACAACCACCAAAACTTAATGAGGCTCTATTATTTTCTTAATGGTGTAAGCTTTGAGGTTAGATGTTTCTGCGACGTCGCCTGGATATTTAGCGTATTTGTCTTTTATAATGATAGATTTCTTTACAAGTTGTATACAACTTATTAGCAATGATTTCTTATATATGATATAAACAAACCTTTGACTCTATATTTGTGCATATTTGGCTAATATATAGCACACTTAAATTGTCATTTTGCATTTTTCACAATTACATAAATCGTAATCCATAAGTCTCGTCTCTCAAATTGATTGTATGCTCATTGACCCTGTTTGGAACATTAACAAGGTTAGAATCAAGACTCGAAATGTTAAAATGAACAATGAGTTAATGCTTATATTGGTGATTACTCGAACTATGTAATATACCTTTGAGGAACATGTTTGAGGCTTTTATATATTGTTTACGAGTAGTGATGATGGAGAAAGCTCTTATTTGTTATAATTGATCCGATTAAAATTACCTTAAATTTTCAGTCATGTTAACTTATACTTTTAGTTACTACTTCATCATTGTATTCCAATACTTTAACGTGTTATACGTTTCAACCAAAAACCATCATTTGATGAATCTTAAATTGAAGGATTCACATATTAGTCAAAGTCAATATGTCGTAGAACATGATATAATAACCTGTATCAGTTTTAAAATTTGAACTTATAATTGTTAAATTCGTAGTAATTATAAAGATGTGATACTAAATTCCAGTGTGAAAAAATTCAAATATACATAAGATGGTTGTCAATGTGTAATGGTCTAATGGATACATGAAAACGAGTTGCGGGTCAATAATTGATTGTTCTTTAGACGGGGAATTTTCACTAACATTTATTACCTTTTATTGTTTGAATAATGTTTCTTTCAAAAAATTTATAAGCCACTCGTGATTTATCACATGTTTATAAGCTAGTATGGATATTAATTTAAAACGTGTGATCACTTTTAGATTAAGAGGGAATTATTGAAATTAAGAGAATTATGGAAGTTTCACACTTTTATTAAACTCAATTGAGTGAAAAATGATGCATTACATGAGAATTTATACTGGAAAAATGAAGAACAAAAAAGACGGGAAAAACAGTTATTTAAAACTGTTACAGTTTGACCCGCATTGACTAAAGCTAAAATAAGCTAAATCTACATAATGAATAAAGTTAAACTGTTACACATTTCTTTAAGCTCTTTATGTGATGGTAATAGCTGGTAGAGAAGACTGGGTTGATGATGTTACTGTTAACCCCCCCCCCCCCCTTGTAAGTTGGCAGTGTGTATGGATCACACATGCCAAACTTAGAAATACATGTATGAAATCGAGCTCTGCTTAGACCTTTAGTGAGAACATCATCTGCTTGTTGATTTGATAGAACAAATGTAGGATAGATAACTCCATTTTTGATTTTATCTCTGACACAGTGGCAGTCAATTTCTATATGTTTGGTTTTGGCATGTTATATTGGGTTTGATGCTAAAGCAATAGAAGACTGATTATCACAGAAGATGGGAACTGGTTTAGTAATAGTGGTTTGTAGATCTTGTAGAAGACTCTGAAGCCAAGTAATCTCATAGCTGCAGTCAGTTAAGGCTCTATACTCTGCTTCAGTTGAACTTCTTGATACAACAGACTGTTTCTTTGATTGCCAAGAGATTAAACATGGACCCAGAAAGATGCAGAAACTAGTGATGGATCTTCTAGTGATTGGGCAATTAGCCCAGTCACTGTCACAATATGCTCTGAGTTGCAGAAATGAGTGAGTTAGAAAGTGGAGCCTTTAGCCTGGATAAAGCTTGATATATCCGAGGACTTTAATTCATGCATCAAAGTGAGGAGTCCTTGGTTAGTGACTGAATTGACTTAAGCAATAAGCTGCATAAGAGAGGACAGGGGAAGCATTAGGAAGAGGATCTGTCATTAAGCTTGACGTTTGGATCAATAGGAATATGAGAAGGTTTTAGGTCTAGAACACCAGCTGTATGAATTAGCTCCAGGGCATATTTTCTTTGTGTCATGGTGACTCCTTGCTTGTTTCTGAGAAATTCAATGCCCAAGTAGTAATTTAAGTTTCCCAAGTCCTTGATGTTGAATTGTTGATCCAGATGCTGTTTGAAGTGAGTGATTAGATGATCATTGTTTCCAACTAGGAGAATGTCATCTACATAGATGACCAGGCCAAGGAAATCTTTGTCTTTCTTGTAAATGAGTAATGAAGTATCTGCATAACTTAGATTAAAGCCTAAGTGAGTGAGAAAAGCTATGAGTTTAGTAACCCATTGCATGTTTGCTTGTTTTAGTCCATAGAGGGACTTTTGAAGTTTGCAGACTGGATTTTCAATAGTGGAAGTTGGTTTGTATTCTTGTGGTAAAGTCATGTAGACTTCTTCATGAAGATCTCCATGAAAGAAAGCATTGTTGATGTCTAGCTGAGCAATGTGCCAGTTGTGATGAACAACAACAACTATAAAGGTTCTGACTGTGACCATCTTTGCAACAGGAGCAAATGTCTCATTGTAGTCAATTCCTTCTTTTTGTGTGAACCCCTTTGCCACCAGCCTAGCCTTGAATTTCTCTATGGAGCCATCTGAGTTACATTTGATCATGTATACCCATTTGCTAGCTATGGGGATCTTGCCTTGAGGAAGAGTTGTAAGAGTCCAAGTATGATTGTCTTCTAGTGCATGCAATTCTTTAGACATAACATCTATCCATCTAAAATCTTTTACAGCTTGAGTATATGATTGTGGTTCCACATTATTGTTAATGGTATTAATTAGGTGCCTGGTTTTGAGAGATGTAATGTTGTTGTAGTTGAGGCATTTGGTGTGGTGAAATTTGATGATTAAATTGATGGTGTGTTTGGTTTTGGGTAATTTGTAATGAAAGTCTTTGAATTTGAGTGGAATGGTGGTTGATCTTGTGGATTTCCTTTGTGAGGGAACTGAGGATGGTGGTAATTGTGTGTTTTGTGATTCAGTTTGTGAGTTGTTGTTTGATTCTTCTGATGAAGTGGTGTTGTTTGTGTTAGTTTCCTCTGATAAAGTGTTATTTGGTTCAGTTTTTGTTGTTAAAGGGATGTTTGGTTCAGGTTCTGCTGTTGAGGTGGTGTGTTGTTTAGTTTGTTTTAGGTTGGTCTTTTCAGTGATGATGATTGGAGGAGAGTTTGGTATTAAAGGTATTGGTGTTGAAGGTGTGTTGTTGTTTGGGCCATAGTGAAAGTCTGATGGTGTGGCTGTTAAAATTGGTGAGGATTTGTTTGGGTGATGGTAAAATGGAAAGATGGATTCATTAAAGTTGACATGACTGCTTACAAAAGGTTTGTGTGTTTCCAAATTGTATAAAAGGTATCCTTTTTGTGTTGTTGGGTATCCAAGTAAGACTGAAGGGATTGATCTTGCCTCAAATTTGTCTGTTGTGTGATGATGTGTATAGGCTTGACAACCAATGATTTTGAGGTGAGTAAGTGTTGGTGGTTGTTTGTATAGAATTTCATAAAGGCTTTTGTTTTGGAGGGGTTTGGATGGGAGTCTGTTGATTAAGTATGTTGATGCTAATATGCAATATTGTGACATTCTGTAAATTTTCAGGTCAATATTATCTTTTCCATTCATTATTTTAACTTTTATAAGTTACGTGCTAATTTGACCTAAAACCGGAAAGTTGTCGCGCGTAAAATTGAGAAAACGTTATCGGATGCGTTCTGACTCTGGACTAAGTTTAGTCTACACATATTTTGGTTAATTTAATCTTTTTAAAGTGTTACATAGGCTATGTACACTTACGTTTATGAATTTTTCGTTATTCACGTGCGTTTTGAGTTTTTATCGTTTTATGCCTAACGAAACACCAAAAACCTACCACCTTTGCATGTAAACCCAAATTTATCAATCACTAGTATTTTGAAGCTCAAATTTTTGAGCCATGTAACTCCCATCTTCATCTTTTTTGATTTCTAGCTTCTAATTGTAAGAGCATCTTTTCACTTTTAAGGATTTAAATGCCAAAACATGTGTGCATATAAGTTGGAAAATGACATCTTTAGAATTACTTCTCATGCACAAACAAGAACATGTGATCTCCTTACACCTTGTACTACAACTTTAGACTACAAGATCACTAACCAAACAAGTCTTGAACCATGGCTAACAAAAGTTGGCTTTGGTTCCCCTTTTTGCTTGTTCTAGCCGTTCGAACCAAATGGACTAAAGGGGAGGGTTCAAGCCTTTTTGGCTTGAGCCATGGTTCACACAAACCACTTAAACCCTAAACCCCAACTATAAATAGTACCTCTTTTCTCATTTTAGGGTATCATTTCACTTCCTTAGCTACCAAAAAATTATTCTCTTCTCTTTTGTTCTCTCTTGCCGCGGCTCACAACCCTACCACCATAGGTGGTGATTGTCTTTCATTTCTTCAAGTTTAAGTTGTTTGGGTTTATTTCCAAGATCTTTTAAGGTGTTCCAAAGGGTTTATTCATTCATTCCAAGGGTTGATCAAAAATTCAAAAGTTAGGGTTTCAAACTTTTATTTGGTTTTTCAAGATTCATCATCTCCTTTTCAAGTTCTATAAATCTTTGGCTTGTTCATCTTGTTTGTAAGCTTATTCTTAAACCCATCTCTTCTATTTCTTGATTTTATTATGATCTTGCTTTGGACCCATGTGTTGTGTCATTATTTTTGGAAGTTAATAAAATGGATCTACAAAAACATGTTATTATGTTTGGTTTATAATTTATTGTGTCAGAGCTAATATAAGTGGATTAGTATGTTGTTGAGATGATGATGGTGGGATTAGGTTAGTGGTTTTTGTTGAGGATTAAGTAGATGATGAAGTTTAGGTTAGATTGAGATTTTGTGAAGTTGTAATGAAGCTTTGGTGTCGATTTCGGCTAATATTGTTGTTGTCCAAAAATGAGGTAGGGGTTTAGAGGGACTTAAAAACATTTTAAAAGCGTAAACCTTAATAATATGATAGGTTATGTTCCCCCGTCGATTTCGATATAAAGAACGTAAAAATCGGATGTATAACGAAGGAGATATGGCCGTTTTATGATTGGCTAAACTTAATAATTTTTCCCACCTTTATTTTGTAATATGATCAGTTTTTAAATCGAGGTTTCGTCCCCTTTCGGGTCCGAACCGACTTAAACTTATTAAATGAAAGTTGTTCGAAATGAAATTTAAGTAAAGATAGCGCGTTTTCATTAAGTTTGAAAGTCAAAGATGAGTGACTTATAACATCATAAAGTTGAGTCGTTTTTAAGATATTTTAAATAAAAAGTGAGCTGATTGGAACTTTAAAAAAGGTTTTCGGACGTTTTCGGGTTCGTTTAGGATGTAGAGACCTGAGAAAAAGTTATTACAACACTTATATACTATTATGGCACATTAGAGACCTTCTAAAGATGATACTTTGAGAACGTTAAAGATTGCTAAGTATAGTAAGTTTTAATTACGGGATATATTCTAATGAGTTGAAAGTGAAAGTAGGTGTTTAAGTTATTTAGTGCGTTTAGGGTAAATGGACATAACCAATATTGGGGGACGGTATTAACGTCCCGGATTTCTAAACTTTCCAAACTAGTAACATTTCGTCTAAGTGTCGGGAACTTAAATAAAGGTCTTTTATTCTCGTAAAGACACGTTTTGTGAATCAAACTAAGACACAACACATGTGGATGCTATTTAATCTCTATAGTCGTATTATGCGTTATTTCGTTAAGTATATTCTATCTCCAAAAGCGCGTCATTAGGTCGCGGTTAGGATTGTGCTCGTGTTTCGTACGTTGATTATTACGTTCATCATTTCGCTGATTATCGTCCGTTCACTGTTTGCGTAAGGTGAGTTCATAGCTCCACATTTTACCATTTTACGAATGATTTACAACTTTTGGGGTGAGGAACATCGCTTGTTTTTCCCTTTGGACACAAGTACTGTATTAAAATTCTTACTTGTTTATTTGTTTGCCTAAGTACCGTTAGTTCACAACCTTGCCACTATCATGAATCGTTAATTACTGTGAGTAAGCGCGAGTGTTATTAATAGATCTATTAAGGATTAATAATCCCCATCCGGGTTTGGTAATTCTTACCTGTATCGACGGGCTAATACAATGGATGCATATCATGTCGACCCTACAGGTATTTTGAACTAGATACTTGCGTAGCAACTTGGCATTATTTATGCTACAACTGTATTTAGCTTCGGTGTCATGAGCTTAGAGCAAACTTAAATATCTTTGTGAAGTTTTATGTGTTATAGTTGTAACCCTTGCACTTTTCTGAGATCTATATGTTCTAATTTGATCCTTTGACTTTTGACTTTTGTCATTTCCGTTAAGACAATTTCCGTGTTGACGGTGGTGAATCTATGTCGATCTTGGTTATCTTATTGTTTGTCGCTTGTGTTAATCCTTTTTTAGGATTTATTATGTTGATCGTGTCTCGGGAGGTTTGTCCCGTGTATAGCTTGAAATGCCAAATAACGAGTCCCGACACGTCCGTTAATGTTCAAATTGAAATTTGGGAAGTCTGACTGTGAAATATGTCGAGTAAATATTCTAAATTCATTTAAAAGTATTTTTGAGTTCATTAAAAATACTAGAAAACTTCAGGTAACATTTTAAAATAGCGAACTTCGAGTCTTAAAGGAAACCGGCACAAAACAAGGCAACCCGGGATCCCTTTGGATACCACCCGTGGTTTAAGCCCCATGGGGGACATGTGGGACATATTTTTTTGTCTTTGGTCCCCTCTTATACCTATATGTGCTTAAGGGTTAAGCAAAAACACACAACACACCATTCTCATTTTATCTTCAAAACTTTTCTTGTTTCTCTCTTGGTTTTTTTGCTCGTCTGATTCTCACACACACAAACTCTTAAAAATTTTGCAACTTGATCAAGAACATGAAG
Source organism: Tanacetum coccineum (assembly GCA_026074375.1). Taxonomy (NCBI): domain Eukaryota; kingdom Viridiplantae; phylum Streptophyta; class Magnoliopsida; order Asterales; family Asteraceae; genus Tanacetum; species Tanacetum coccineum. The sequence continues at coordinate 11,879 of BQNB010077103.1, read as the reverse complement.
ATTTAGGAGTAGTGGGTTGATTCTAGTAGTCGGGTTACCTTTTAAACAACGTTTGGGTTGTCGGATCGTGTCTTAACTAACTTTCAAAACCCTCTTTGTAAGTCGACTCTTTCTCAAATACTGTTGTACTTTTAGTTGTATATTGATGCATAGATGAATGTTGTACGGTGCATTTTCTTAAAATCGTAAACTAAAACTTTTGAAAAATACATAAAGGGTTGTTTGGTTCGGTTCGAACTAGGGAACAAAGGGAATAAGGGTTTATGTAAGAACCATGAAATCACTTCACTTCCATGGATTAATACAAGAAATAAAGATAAGAAATAAGAAGAGAAGAAAGAACTTTAGAAGGAGAAAGTAGAAAGAGAAAGTGAATGGTTGATTACTTGCGAGTGTGAAAATACAAATGAGAACCAACACCCTCTCCACACTTAGAGAGGGGTATTTATACCTAGAATCCTTAAGTTGGACGCCTAGCTTTTCTAACACAGGTCGGGCTCGGGTTTTGGTTGGGCTTAAGCCTGATACACGTGACCAATTAGATTACATAAACAAGCCCGATTACCCTTTCCTAGCCTATTACAACATATCATAAGTAAAGACCGAGCTTCCATGATTAGTAGCCGAGCTTCCTTGTTTGACTCGATATTTCAAGGCTAACAATCTCCCCCAAAGCGAGGCTTCTTGCAGATTCTGAGCTTTCATGTTCAAAAACATATTTTGAGGCTAACAATCTCACCTAATGTGCGGTCTTCAAATTCCTAAGGTGGGATCTTGAATCTTGCTTCCTTGGACTTATTGAGATTGCTTTGTCATCGAGTTCTTGAATCTTTGGTCTTTATCATGTTGTAGGCTTGTTCCTTCATGTTGTGTGATTTTTGATCTTTAGCCTTTGTCATTGTCTTTTGACTTCGTCTTTGATTCCGAGATCTTTAAACCTTTTCCTTGTTTGTCTTGATCGTCTTTTCCACCTTGCGATCTTGTGTCTTAACCAACATGCTCATACTTTGCATCATCTTGAAATCTTGCTAACAATCTCCCTTGATAGACTTGATATCTTAAAGGAAGATCTTGTATATCAGCGTTTGCGAAAGTCTTTGTCTTGAATTCTTGAGCTTTCTTGAATCTTGAATCTTGATGCTTATAGTATGTCTTTGTAGTTTGAGCATGAGCATGTGGTAGTGAATTCGACTATGCTGGAATGAGGCTGCAACACCATCGTTTGTACCTGCATTTTAAAGTTTGTGATAAACCGCAGATATGGATGAATATGGCTTTGTCATTCGTTGAGATTCGGTTGTATTAACCTCCAGTTCCATAAGATAGTTTTATAGTATAAATATTGTACCTGTGATCAAGTAGATTCAAAGAATCTCCTTGACAGGGTTTCCAACTCAAAGCATAAGATCCTCTAACACAAATGTATTAGATTCACCATGCTTGCTTGTTCTCAATACCGGAACATCTCAAAGCAGACAACACGATATGAGTGAATCAGATAGTTACTATCTTTCTGATTGAGTCGTCAATTCATTTACTGGACCAAATCGATATCCAGTTAACACAAGCTTGATTCGTATAGAATCTCGTAAGTCACCTACCGCAGAGCTGTTTGATGTTGACTCTGGAAGGATTTCCATTCATGACTCTGAATACTAAAGAGTATCACTCTGAATGTTCTGGCAAAATCACAAGGATAATGCGTAGGACTCTTGTTATAACAGCCTTGATGTAAAAAATAAACAAAACCTATTTAAAATTGGGTATTTTTTGGTTCAACCAGCGTGTTTTCTTCAGGTTGTATGGAAGTGTTCCTACTGAGGATTAATTTATCGATCTCTTGGCTCTAGACTCCATTTGTGCATTTTCGTTTTAGTAATCGAATGCTGGAGCAGAATGCCACCTATTCAATATCAACTAACTCAGAGTAAGAAAGTCAATAAAAGTCGTGTGTATCTCCATGATAAATGACACAAGTATATTTTAAGAGAAACTTGAATGGCTGGGAAGGGTTGTGCAGTGCATTACTGGGTCCAGGATGTCTTGTCTTCAATACCAAAATTCATCTTTATGAAACTGATAGATTATGTGTTGACCCGGTTTCTGCCTCGAGGGCTTCTTTCTTTTCACTCTTTATCCATACATTTCTTTTTCATTCTTCAACCCTTCAATGCTTACCAAGACGTCATTACTAACACCTTGTTGTGATTGTTCCAGTGTTAGCTCAATCTTAGTCGGCAATATTCTCGTTTCTCTTTCATCTCCAATCATACCTAAAGACTGCTATTTCTAACTATGGATTGTCCTTGGGTAGATCCATTCAGTTCTGGTTGGATAATTGGACTAATACCAACCTAACCACCTTATGACTTGGGAATCATCATGAATTAAGTTGTTGTTGGGTATAAGAAAACCTTTTCCAAAGAGTATAAAGCATTATGAGTCGTTTAGATCACTTACTATTTTCAAGATCAAATTTTAATTACATTTTCTCCCCTTATTTTAAATACTAATTCACTTAGTTTTTGAATACAATGTGATTATAATTTGTCATGAAAAAGTTGTGGGTAGAAAATGTTTCAGTATGAATTATGTGGAACCTTTTCTTCTTGCTCCCCTACAATTTTACATATATTTGACACCAAAAAAATGATACCAAGTTGTAAAATAAATATAAAATTGAGGTTGAGCTAGTGTCGAGCACACAATTTTAAAAGATTATGAATTGTCATTGAAGAATTCTTGAAAAATTGTGCTCAGACACTGGATCGTCTTATAACAAATGTTCTATTGTTAGCCATGTAGTTATTACCAAGTTGTTATGAATACTTTTATTATATTTTGAATACATAAGAAATGTCGTGTGATGATGTATCCAAAATCATTAAAACTTTGTTTTTCGAAAAACTCCCCCTCAAACATTGACTCATTTTAAAAATGACACCAAATGTAGAAGAATTGTCCTGTAAAACTTTATGAGGGATGTAGTGTTCACAATTTTGAAAGATTTTGAATTGTCATTGAGAAATTCTTGAAAAATTGTGTTCAACATTTTGAAAAACATCATGTTAGAAGACTTCTCTTCTAACGCTAAGGATAAGCGCACTGAAACGTACACTCTCCTTTGTCGTTCGGGTCCGAGTTGCAATCTGAGAGTGATTACAAGTCATAAAGAAAAATAGAAATGACATGTTTTGAAAGCATTTTAACTCTTGCTCGAACTTTATTTACACACCCGTGTCAATATTAATTGACATTTCTAGGCACGCAAATGTTATCGATTCCAAGAGACATGTCGAGAAGATTCTTTTTGGAAATTTTTTGGTTTTCTAGTTTTCTAATTTTGTATTTTCTTGTTGAAATTTTATATATTTGTATTTGGTTTTATAGGTTTATATTTTTGTATTTTCTTTTTCAAATTTTTTATAAATCAAAATAAAGAGAAAAATAAAAATATTTATAAATTCGATGTTTGATGAAATATATCAAGCAGATTCATTTGCAAAAACCTCCAGTTCTGCTGGAGTCAAACATCTCATACCAATTCGTCTGACAAGATACTAAAACCTATCTTTGAAAAAGGCTTTACTAAACATATAAGCTAATTGATATTCAGTTCTGACAAAGTACAATTCAATTATACTGTTTTTAACCTGTTCCTTGATAAAATGATATCGAGTATGGATGTGCTTGGTACGAGAGTGCTGCACGGGGTTGCATGAGATTGCTATGGCTGACTGAGAGTCGCAATACAATGGTATTTTATTGTAGTTGAAGCCAAAATCTTTAAGCTATGTCCTCATCCACATTACTTGAGCATAACTTGCAGATAACGCCATGTACTCTGCCTCTGCTGATGACATTGCAGTGCAGTCCTGCTTCTTTGACATCCAGCTGACTAGCTTATCACCTAGGAACTGTATTCATCCATAAGTGGTTTTGCGAGTATCAAGACATCCGGCATGGTCGGCATTTAAAAAAGCTATTAGTTCAAAGCCAGAATCCTTGGATACCAGAGTCCCATGTTAATGGTACCCCTTAAGTATCGAAAGATCCTTTTAACCTCTTTGAGGTATTTTCAGTCGGTCTTTCTTAATAACGTGCACAATAACATACTGCTTGCACTATGTCTGGTCTACTAGATGTCAGATACATGAGTGACCCGATTTTACTATGATAGTCTATTTTGTCTACGAGTTTTCCACTTAAGTCTGCATCTAGTTTAGGTTTAGTAGCCATTGGTGTACCAATGCTTTCACCTTTATACATACCATGTTTTTAAGTATTTCTAAAGCATACTTGGCCTGATTGATAAAGATACCTCATGGGGATTGGTGGATCTGAAGTCCTAAATAAATTTCATTCCCCTTATTAAAGACATTTCAAATCTGTTGTGCCTTAATTTTTCAAATCTTTTAGAAAATTTTGGGTTTGTAGACCTAAAAATAATGTCATCGATGTAAATTTACACAAGTAGAATGTCCTCCCCGTATCTTATCATGAATAGAGTAGGGTCAATGGTACCTTTAGTAAAACCTTTGGACATTAGGAAATTTAAGAGTTCATCATACCAGGCTCTTAGAGCTTGCTTCAATACATATAAAGCTTTCCTTAGTCGGTAAACCTTTTCTGGATGATCAGGATCAATGAACCCATCTGGTTGTGCGACATAAACCTCCTCCTTCAGTGGACGATTAAGAAATGTCATTTTCACGTCCATCTGATAAATTGGAAAAGACTTGTGTGCAGCATATGCGATAAAAATTTGAACAGCTTCCAAGCGAGCAACTGGAGCAAATGATTCCTCAAAATCAATACCCTCTTCCTGAGCATATCCCTTAGCTACAAGTCGTGATTTATTACGAATTACAGTTTGATCTTCATCCTTTTTGTTCTTCAATAACCATTTTAGCCTGATTATAGTCTTGCCAAAGGGTTTGTCAACGATTTCCCAGACTTGTAGTGTGTCAAATTGATTAAGCTCTTCCTGCATTGCCTCTATCCATGCGGAATCAGCTATTGCCTCCTTAATGTTTTTCGGTTCAGTAGTACTCATGGTGAGTGCGAACATACACATTTCCAGATCTGTTGCAAGTTGTCGTCTTGTTTGCACTGGCTTGGATGGATTTCCATAAACTTGAGATAACGGTGATCGTTTGTCCATCGGTTTATTACCAACTAATTTCATTTTCTAGCACGTGATCTTTGGTCCATCGGTATTCAGAATGGTGTGGTTGATAGAAGGTATGCATATTTGAATTATCAATATTGCGTGAGGAAGACTCAGCAATTTCATGTACCGGTGTACCAAAAGGATTGATAAATTCATCTTGTTGAACCTGTATATCTACTGCTTGATTATTGTTGTTTTCCTCAGCATGAACAGTTTTAGTTAGAGTTGTTGGTTCTGATGAAGATTGAATATTCGTTGTAGGTTGTGTATCTTGTTGAGCAGAATTGTCGATGAGAGAAAAAGACTTGTTGACACTTGAAGTACATGCAGTGAAAAATTAATCATACAAAGGACCGAATAGAAGATCCAACTCTTGTTGTGATAGAACTGTTGTATCTACTGAAGGAGAAACATTTTATAGTTTGGGCGCGGGGCCAAAGTTGTCATAATCTGAAGCCGTTTGTCGTTGGAGAACGAGGTCTGGAGTGTTATTATCAACAGACGTCTCAGACATCTCTTTGATCTCATCAAATCTAAGATGTATGGATTCAACTATCAATTGTGTTCTCTTGTTGTAAACTCGATATCCCTTAGAATGAGTGGAGTATCTTACCAGAATGCACGGATCCCCTTTTTCTTTCATCTTGTAAAGATTTCACTATCTCTGGTTAAGTAACAGGTGCAACCAAAGATGTGAAGGTGTCTAATTGAAGGTTTCCTGTCATTGATGATGTGATATGCAGTTTTCTCATGTGTCGGGATTATGATTGATCTGTTTTGAGTATAGCATGCGGTTGCAATTGCTTCAGCCTAAAAGAACAAAGGAAGTTTAGAAGCTGAAAGCATCGTTCAAGCAGCCTCAACCAGAGTACGGTTTTGTCTTTCGACAACGCCTTTCTGTTCAGGTGTTCGAGGAGTAGAAGTTTGATGCTCAATTCCTTCTTATTTGAAGTATGCATTGAGTGTGTTTTTTAAGAACTTTGTGCCTCTGTCGGTTCGAACATAAATCTCTTGACCTTGAAGATTCCGTTGAATCATCTTGAGAAAATCTTTTAGAACTTTTGGTGTTTCATCCTTGGATCGTAGAAATAGAGTCCAAGTATATCTGGAGTAGTCGTCAACAATTACCAGAATGTATTTTTTCCTATTTATGCTCTCAACCCACATTAGACCGCATAAGTCTATATGAAGCAAATTTAACCGTCCTTTTGAACCTGGAATAGCCTTTGTCTTGAAGGAACTTCTTTTTGCTTTACTCACTTTACAAGGATGAACATTAGTTGTTCCTTAACATATTTCAATTTAGGTAAAACAATCCTGATATCCTTCTTTAGAAGCATGTTTTATGCAGTCAAAGTTAGAGATGGAGGAAAGTCTTCGATGCAATAAACAAAAAAAAAAAAAAAAAAAATACATAAAAATCATGCTTGAGTTGGTGAGGCTTTAGCCATGAAACATATTAGAGTTGATGAAGTCGTTTCTTGAAGAGAATTTGTGTAGAGATCAGATCCACAATTACCAGTTAGTAAATCGTTTCCCTGAAGATCTCTAACAAAACAAGTAGATTTTCGGAAAGCAACCTCCAAATCCGCATCATAAAATTGACCAACCGAGAAGAGATTATGATTGAGTCCTTCAACATAATAAACCCTGTTGATCGTGATATTTCCTTGAATCAAATCTCCATAACTAAGAATTGGAGCAAATTGATCATTGCTAAAACGAATGGTACCCATATATTTTTCAACAAAATTGAACATCAGCTTTAGATTGCCCGTCATATGCTTTGTGCATCCAGATTCAACAATGAATAGGATGAGTTGAACAATCTGCAAAAGAATTAGAGGACGAAGGAACATTTGACAAATTAGATCCTAAAGTATTTGTGAGTTTCAAGACATTAGTTATCCTAGATACATTATCTATGGCAAAGCTAACTCTCTTTTTCACTTTGTCATTCTTAACTTTAGGCACCCATTTCTTTTTTGTCTTAGGAACCCATTTATATCCTGATGGGCATTGTTGTGCTATCTACCATTTCCAGGCCTTACTAGTTTTCTCATACAGCATCCTATAGTAACTCTTGGATTTTTGGATAGTGGATTCTGATGCAACTGTTTTCTTAGGGGGTGTTGCATCAGATTTGTTCGCTTGACTTTTGGGTTTTCTAGTACAAATAGGCACTACTTTAGGCTTCTTAGTTTTAGCATTCACGTCATTCAAGAATTTAGAAACACAAACATCATGATTCGAATTAAACACACATTTTTAACAAGTAGCACAAACAAAATTAACATTCAAAGTTATGAATTTTAAACTGTCATTACACGCAGTTACAGACTTTGTTTTCTTAGAAATACTAGAAATCCTATGTTAGTCTTTTACTTTAGTCTTCTTAAGCTTGACTTGACTATTGTTTGACACGACCTTTTCTTTCATTTGAGTGCTCCTAGGCGGTGGTCTGCTAACATTAGTTCTGTGACTTACTCCTGTAGAGGTAGACGCGCGAGGATTAGTATTCCTAGAAGTCTGAGGCAACTATGGTGCTCTAGTTTGTGTTGTCCAAGTGTCAATTCGATACATTCCTGGTTTAATCACATTTGTGGTAAACCGCTATCATTTTCTTACCAAACCGCTGGCCTATTTTCAAATTGGCATAGTAACGTTTAGATAGGCCAAGAAAAAGGTTAAACATCTACAACCTGTCTTCAAACCGCTGCCTAAACACAGTAGTAAGCCGCTAGATAGCTTAGACAAACCGCTGCCAGAATTACTTACCAAACTGCCGCATGTCATTTTCATGTTTGGACCACTTAGTAAACCGCTTCAAGTACAAGTTTTGTTCTTTTGCTTATATTCGGGTAGGAAACAAAATAAATGGTACAACCTCTTTCAAACCGCTACAAAGACTTTTTAATCATAAAATAAGCTTCAAAAACTTTTGAATAAGCAAAAATAAGCCTAATAAGCTAACTAGACACAAAAATAAGCCTTAGGAACTTAATACTAACTAGCTAGAACCGGTTATAAGAATGAAAGATAAAATCTTTTGCGAATCAAATAAGCAAGAAACCAATATAAGCCGAGAGCAATAAGCTTCAAATAAGCAAGATTCCTAAGAAAATAAGCCACGAAATTAAGTACCAAATAAGCAATGAACAAGATAAACCCGAAATTACAAGTTTTTCACATCAATAGCTTAAAACCAAATATAGCCATGAGCTTATATGCTTAAGAATAAGCTCGAATTAAGCTTGAAAAACCACAAACATCACCTATCTTCCTGAGGCGTATGATACCACATGTGGGAACCATGAAATCACTTCACTT
>BQNB010077102.1:0-30947 GCA_026074375.1 Tanacetum coccineum | reverse complement strand
AAAAGATGTACTGCCTAGTTATCATAGATGACTATAGTAGGTTTAGTTAGGTTTTCTTCTTAGCCACTAAGGATGAAACTAGTGAAATCCTTAAAACATTTATAACCAGCATAGAAAATCTAATAGACCATAAGGTGAAAGTAATTAGATGTGATAATGGGACTGAATTCAAGAATAAGGCCATGAATCAGTTCTGTAAAATGAAGGGTATTAAGAGGGAATTTAGTGTTGCTAGGACTCCACAACAAAATGGAGTAGCAGAAAGGAAAAAATAAGACACTAATATAGGCTACTAGGACTATGCTAGCTGATTCAAAATTTCCAGCAACTTTTTAGGCTGAAGCAGTTGATACTGCTTGTTATGTTCAAAATAGGGTGTTAGTTATCAAGCCTCACAACAAGACCCCTTATGAACTTTTTCTAGTAGAAAACCTGCCTTAAGCTTCATGAGACCATTTGGGTGTCCTGTTACTATTCTTAATACATTAGATCACCTAGGTAAGTTTGATGGAAAGGCTGATGAAGGGTTCTTTGTAGGATACTCTACCAATAGCAAAGCATTCAGGGTATTCAACAGTAGAACTAGGATAGTAGAAGAGAACCTGCATGTCAAGTTTAGTGAAGAAACACCTAATATTGCAGGAAATAGACCTAATTGGCTTTTTGATATAGATGATGTAACAAAATCTATGAATTATAAGCCAGTTGTTATAGGGAATCAAACTAATGGTAATGCAGGTACCAAAGAAAACATTACAGGTCAAGCTGGGAAGAAGATAATACTTGATCAAGAGTATATATTACTACCATTGTTGACATCTGATCCATCACTCTCTAAAAGTTTAAAGGATTCTCCTGATGCTGGATTCAAACCATCAGGGAGGAGGAAAAGATAGATGCTGAACATCTAGAGAATGAAGACTGTGAGGTGCCAAATACAGTACTAACAATATTAATATTGTTAGTTCAACTGTTAATACTGCTAGCATAGAGGATAATGCTGTTGATGAGAATATAGTATATAGATGTATTGATGATCTAAATATGCCTAATTTGGAAGAGATTGTCTATTCTGATGATGATGAAGAAGTTGGTGCGGAGGCTGACATGAACAATTTGGCTACAACTGTGCCTGTCAGTCCTATTCCAACTACAAGAGTTCACATGGATCATTCACTTGAACAAATCATTAAAGATATACATACAAGAGAATAAACCAGAAGGATGACAAAGAGTGTGACTGAACATGATATGTTTATTTTAGTGCAACAGAGAATCAACCATAAAGATTTTCATAATTGTCTGTTTTCTTGTTTTTATCAGAAGTGGAACCAAAAAAGGTGATTCAAGCTTTGACAGATCCAAGCTAGATAGAAGTAATGTAGGATGAGCTTCTACAGTTTAAATTACATAAGGTTTAGACTTTGGTTGATTTACCATATGACAAGAGAGCCATTGGTACTAAATGGGTGTACAGAAACAAGAAAGATAATAGAGGTATTGTGGTTAGAAATAAGGCAAGGCTGGTAGCACATGGTTACACTCAAGAGGAGGGTATAGATTATGATGAAGTTTTTGCTCCATTTGCTAGGATTAAAACAATTAGGCTTTTCTTAGCCTATGCCTCATTCATGAACTTCATTGTTTATCAAATGGATGTGAAGAGTGCATTTTTGTATGGCATAATTGAAGAAGAAGTTTATGTTTGCCAACCTCCAGGGTTTGAAGATCTAGATTTTCCTAACAAAGTTTACAAGGTAGAAAAGGCTTTATATGGTTTACATCAAGCTCCTAGAGACTGGTATGAGACCTTATCTACCTATTTATTGGAAACTGGATTTAGAAGGGGGACTATAGACAAGACTTTGTTTATCAAGAATCACAAAGATGATATCCTGTTAGTGCAGGTGTATGTAGATGACATCATCTTTGGGTCTACTAAAAAGTCTTTATGTACTAAGTTTGAATAGATGATGCACAAGAGATTCTAGATAAGTTCTATAGGGGAGCTCACTTTCTTCTTAAGGTTGCAGGTAAAACAGAAAGATGATGGAATCTTCATTAGCCAAGACAAATATGTGGCTGATATTTTTAAGAAGTTTGATTTTACCACTGTGAAGACAACCAACGCTCTCATGGAGACTAACAAACCATTACTCAAGGATGAAGAAGCTGCAGATGTGGATGTTTATTTATACAGATCAATGATTGGATCATTGATGTACCTAATAGCTTCTAGACCTGACATAATGTTTGTTGTTTGTGCTTGTGCAAGGTTCCAAGTTACACCAAAGACTTCACATCTTCATGCTGTGAAGAGAATCTTTAGATACTTAAAAGGTCATCCTAAATTAGGACTTTTGTATCCTAGAGATTCACCATTTAACTTGGAGGCTTTTCTGATAGTGATTATGCTGGTGCTAGCTTAGACAGGAAATCCACAATCGGAGGTTGTCAATTTCTTGGAAGAAGGTTGATTTTATGGCAATGTAAAAAGTAGACTATAGTTGCCAACTCCACTACTAAAGCAGAGTATGTTGCTACTGCTAATTGCTGTGGACAGGTGTTATGGATTCAAAATCAATTGCTTGATTATGGATACAACTTTATGAACACCAAGATTTTCATTGACAATGAAAGCACAATCTGCATTGTTAAGAATCTAGTGTTTCACTCAAAGACTAACACATTGAGATTAAACATCACTTCATCTGGGATTCATATGAGAAGTGATTAATTCAAGTGATCAAGATTCATACTGATCACAATGTTGCTGACTTACTCACAAAGGCATTTGATGTTAGCAGATTTTAATATCTGATTGCAAGTATTGGAATGCTTAACCTCTAAAGTATTGCTTGGGGGGAGGTTAATTATGTTCATATGAAGCTGATTATACACAAAGGATGCTTGTAATAACATGGAAATGTTGCATAACAACAAACAGATGTGGGTGAAGGTTCAGGAAATCCCATTAAACCCTAACACACATTCACAACTGCTTTACTATCTAATCTTGAACCAATTACTATTTCATCATTATCTTAACCCAAAAAGACTTAAAAACCTAGGAAAGCCAAAAGGACCATTGAGATATCTCAGTCTAGTGGACCTATTCCTCTTGTAATAGATGAGACTGTCATTAAGGAGTGGGAAGACATAATGGAAAGGGCTGCCACTACTGCTTCTAGCTTAGAAGCAGAGTAGGACAGTGGTAACATAAATAGGACCCAATCCATGGCAATACTTAATGAGTCTTTTCCTTTGGGAACTGATTCAGGTAGTGGTCCTAGGTGCCAAGATACCATATTGGGGGTGTAGAAGCTTAAATTTGATTTGAGGCTGCATCTAAACAAGTCCTATGATCCACCTCTCTCAAGAGTTAACACACTTAGAAGTAGGGAGGACAGCATGAAACTAAAGGAATTGATGGAATTTTGTATCAAACTATCTGTTAAGGCTCTTGATTTATGATAGAAAAACAGAAAGAGTGAATTGGTGAGAAAAAGAAATGAGAGATATAGTGAGCTAAAAAATAGAAAGAGAGTTGTGTGATATAAAAACAGATAGAGTGAATTGGTAAGAAAAAGAAATGAGAGATATTGTGAGATATTGTGAGATTAAAAACAGAAAGAGAGCTTGTGATAATCAAAATTAAAGATGGAAATGCTTTTTAGAATGAAATTAGAGTTAATACTGGTGTCTCAAAGTTAATGCTGCTAAGCATAAATTTACTACTGCCAGTACTAGTTTATGCTACTAGGCATTCACTTACTGCTGTTAGGCATAAGCTAATGTTGCCAGGCATAACTTCCTACTACTGGGTTAGTTAATACTGTTAGGCTTAACTTAATGCTGCCAATTTAAGTTAATGCTGTTGAGGGTGATTTCATAAATACTTCGATTAAGGGTTTCAATCACTCATTCAATCGATTTTACACCTTGATATACTCTCTAATCATAAACCCTAACTCAATTTCATCTTTAATCATCAAAACCCATCACAATGTCGACCCCAAAGTTTGCTGAAACTCACAATTTGGTTGCATTTTTGGAGAAACCCGAAGAAAGTAATGGGTTTAAAGGCATTATTGATTTTTTGAATGCAAGTTCTATCAAATATGCGTTAACGGTTAATCCTACAGTATATAAATCATGCATTAAACAGTTTTGGGCAACTGCTAAGGCTAAGACAGTTAATGGGGAATGTCAAATACAAGCCCTAGTAGATAAAAAAAAGGTGATCATCACTGAAAAGAGTGTAAGAAGAGATCTTATGTTAGAAGATGCTCAAGGGACTGAATGTTTGCCAAATGATGTAATTTTTGAACAGCTAACACTCATAGGGTATGAAAATCTTACACAAAATCTTACATTCTATAAAGCTTATTTTTCATCCTAATGGAAATTTCTAATCCATACAATTCTGCAATGCCTTAGTGCTAAGACTACAACTTGGAATGAATTTAGTAGCACTATGGCATCTGCTATCATCTGTTATCATCTGTCTTGCTACAAACTAAAAATTTAACTTTTCCAAGTACATTTTTAATCATATGATGAAGAACTTGGAGGGTAGGGTTAAATTTCTTATGTATCCAAGGTTTGTGCAAGTATTCCTGGATAAACAAGTTGAAGGAATGTCCAAACATAAAGGGATTTATGTTACACCTTCCCATACAAAGAAGATTTTTGCTAATATGAAAAGGAAAGGAAAAGGTTTCTCTAGGAGAATCACCCCTCTATTTCAAACTATAATGGTTCAAGCTCTAGAGTACATGGGTAAAGATTCAGCTGCTCCTACTGATTCCTATTCCACACCCATTATTACTCAACCATTATCATCTAAGCCTCAAAAGAAAAAGTCTAAAAGGAAACAGATGAAGGACAGTGGTTCTACAGAGCCTATCCCTGATAAGGCTACAAATGACGAACCTATATCAACCCCTTCTTGTGATCCACCTCAAAGTGGTGAGGGATAGATTGCAACTTACTGAATTGATAAGTTTATGTATGAAACTATAAAAGTAGGTTCTTGATTTGGAGGAAGCAAAGACAGCACAAGCAAAGGAGATTGCTAGTTTAAAGAAGATAGTCAAGCAGTTAGAAAAGAGAAAGAAGTCAAGCACTTCAGGGCTCAAAAGGTTAAGGAAGGTTTGGGCTTTTTGTGGTCTAATTGTGCGCAGGAAAAGGAATACAAAGACTAAAAAGGAACAAAGAAGCAAAAGACCATCAAACCGACAAGAACCAAAGAGACAAGAATGACAAGAATGCAGAATACTAGCCAAAGACAAAGCCTGGATCTAACCGATACAACAGAAAAAGTTAAAGACCCAAATGGATATTATAAGGACCATTTATGACAATTATGACAAGTTCTCAAAATCTCAAGGGCTTATTTGGAGTTTTAAAGATCAAGGACTAAATTTGCCTAAAGATTAAAGTGCTTTATAAAAGAGAAAATGAAGAAGGAAACCACAAGGGCTGAAACTGCCATTTATAAACCTTGTTTTTACACTACATATGGGCGGGTTAAAGACAAGGACGAGTTTTGCCAACTCTTCAAAGTTTTAAACATAAACCCGCGGCCAAAACACCCCTAACAACCTTCAACCAACTTTCCCGCCTTTTTCTAACAAAAACCCATCTCCCACAAATCACCTCCCCGCTCCCTTTCTCTACTTGATCCCTGTTATAAATCCTTCTCCTCATCACCCCAACCACGTGGCACTACATAATTGGATCGAACACCTCACACCAATCATCCAACGGCCACAATTTGTCTAAAAATGATCTACGGCTGTGATTTAAGGGAAGACTCTAGAATCCTACTCCTCTCTTCTCCAATTCTCTATAAATAGAAGCTTTAGGCATCATTTTTCGGTTGTTGTTTTTAGTTTTAATTTTCAGTTTTGTATTTCATTTAATTCTAAGCATTTCTTTTAAGCATTTTCTTTTTAAGCTTTCAGCACTTGTACTCTTGTTCCTTTCCTCTTGTACTTCATAAATTTAGCAATCTCATTCAGTTTACAAGCTTTGTGTGTTCTTCGTTTCCAATTTAAAGTCAATTTCACTCAATAAGCCCTCAATAAGCTCATTTGAGCTTATTACTTTTCATAAGCTCAAATTTAGCTTATATCCTGTTTTTAATGAATCATTTACTCCTTCTCATCATTTTACATTCATCATGACCACTTGAGTTCATTTGATCAAGTTTTGGCAGCTTAAAGAAGTAATAAGCTAATCACAGCTTATAGAGTTTGGTTTAGAGGCTTTGGAAGCCAATTAGGTTTATGATAGTCAGGTTTCACTTTCTAAATTTTATTTTAGCAAAAAAAAAAAGCTCATTTCATTCTAGCTTGTTCATGTGTAATCAATTGTTAATCCTGTTCATTTTGCTTAAGATTAGACTATAGATAATGTAGTGTTAAACTTGCTTAGTCAAAATTTCATTTAGGTTTCATAAATTTTACAAATTCTGTCAAATTTTAGGTAATAGCTAGAAGAGAAACTTGCTAATTCTTTCAAATAAGCTGTGAATTTTAGTTTTCAATATGGGGTGATCTAAAAGTAATGTTTGAACCTGACATAAAAAGTGAAGTATGGAGAAATCTACAAGGATACAAAGTGACTATTTGGAAGTTGTTTGATACTTGTGGAGTGCATTTTGTGAGGTTTAAAAATTACACATCTTTTTGTGGCTTGAGAAAGATATCCCTTACACATTAACAATCTCTAACATGCAAACAAAAAAAGCTTCAGCCTGACCATTGGAATAAGTGTGTTATCAACTACTTAAGCTCATGACAAAGAAGGAAAAGGGTCAATGAAGTGTTTGAATGCATCCTCTTGGTGATGGTGAAGACTTTTAATGAAACTTGAAGATTCAGATGATGAACATCAAGTTTAGGGGAGGATTGTTGGGTTTAAAAGACTTTAAGATATTCTTAGAGTTACTGCTGCTCAGTTATATTTAGTGCTGTCAAGCATAAATTTTATTGCTGGTAATACTAATGAAAATTATGCTAAGTAGTTAGTACTGGTAGTGTAAAAGTTACTACTGCTAGTTACTACTGTTAGTATATATTAGTACTGTTAGCATAAAGTTACTGCTGCTAATAGAAGTTAAGACTGCTTAGAGATGAAGACTAAAAATATACTAAGTAGTTACTACTACTAGTACAAAAGTTAGTACTGCTAGTGTATGTTAGTACTGCTAGAGTAAACTTCTAAGTGGTTAATACTGCTTGTGCTCAGTTAACAAACTGGTTGAGTGATTATACTGTGGAAGGATTATGCTGACTGAGATGAAATCATAGATTGATTGGAGACAAGATTACTACGAAGAATAAGTATTAGATATTTGTAAAGAATTTATGTATAACTTATTTGTTTTGAAGATTTCGTTTGTTTCTAGAAAAGATCATGACTAAAGTTAGAAAAAGTATTGTAAGCCTTGTAGGACTCCTTGGTGTATAAAAGGAGGTCCTAGGGCATAATGTTAGCAGTACATCTTTGATATTCGTAGCTTCAAGGTTATTTTGTAACCCTATCACTATTCAGAGTGATCGTTTGATATTGAAGCTGAAAGTTTAGTAAAAGTTTGTTTATTGTTTTATTGTTCTTCTTAGTATTGCAAACTAGTTTCTGCATAGTTTATGATATTCTCAATCTTATTTTCTACTATAGTTGTTTTGGATCTATCCAGCACAACTAAGCTTTAACAAGCTAAGTAAGATCTGTTCATAAGGGATCAACATAGCTTATAAGACAGGTTACATTCTATATAAGAATGACTTGATTATTTATAAAAGATTAAGTCTGTTGTTGTAGAAAAGATTATTGGTCTAAAAATGGGATATTCAAGTAGAGAGATAACTATTGGGAAGATTAGAAGAGCTAGAAAATAGTTCAAACGGAAAAAAGTGGTATTCAGTTTAATGTAGACAAATTTGAAAATCATCTAAAAGCTTAACAAGATTCATAGAGAGTCAGTTATCATCAAAATCAATAAATCCTAAAGTGTTCTGTAGACAAAAAAACACTATTGATATTCATAAACACAGCTTTGCATTGATATGATCAAATCCTGAAACAAATCATGCCTCAAGAAATTGTGCATATAGCTGTGAATTCTGTGGATTTCTTGATGTGAAAAATGTCTATGTGTGAAGGAATGCAATAAGGTCTGGAACTTAAGGACTAGCTTCTCAAAAAGATAGATTGATGAAAAAAGATGTTTACGATACAATCTTTGAAATGTTATTCACACTTGAAATGGCTTTGCATTTCTTTGGAATTAACAACTCAACCATAATCAAGAAATTTTTTAAAGGACAATTTTCGCAAAAATGAAAATGTTCTTACATTAATCAATGTTTGAAATAAATGGAATTTGAAAGCCCAGTCACAGACAAAGGACACGGTCATAATAATGTTGAAGGATAAGATTAATCTTTGAATGGAAAAGATAATGTGGAAAATTCGTAAAGAAAGACATTGATGAGATTTGTAACAAATAAAAATTATTGAGTTGTGCATAGTGTTGCAAAATTACTTTCTGAAATGAACAAAATTTAGAAAAGACAAGAGCATTGATAATCCAATTTACAAAAGACCTATTTGACTCTATTAGAAAGACAAATCGTTCAATGAAAGAACATTGTGATCTCTTTTAATGCTCAATCAATGCAAAAGAAATTTGTTGAAAATTCATATTTAATGCTTTAACTAAGAAAAGGTTTTTGCTATTGCAACATTGAAAAATGAATTAAGGAAACTTAAAGGAAAAAATGTTGTTGATACTGCTATTTCAAAACCTAGTGCCACTATTGATCCAGAAATTTTCAAGCTAGACATAGAACCTATTTCTCATAGACTTAAGAACAATAGGGATGCCCATGAGGCTTATCTTGCGAAGACTATAGAAAATATTGACACCCTTCGTGGACTTGTATAATGCACTAGAAAATAGAATCCTAGTGAACCTTTATTAGAATATGTTTGCATGTTTACAAAACACATTCAGGAATTGTTAGTCTATGTCTCTAAGGACATGCCCTAGTTTAACGAACTTGTGAGAATTAGTTGTTGTCACACCAATGATCAAGGATAAAAAGGTAGGTTTGCTGAACCTGTCCATCTTCAAGCAACATTCCCAAGCAGACTGATTTTTAAAACCAAAAGATTTCTAACAAGCCTTTATTGGACTATTTACAGGAATAAAACCTACTAACTAGTTCTAAGCGGATCAACAGCCTTCAGAAATACAAAGAACAATAGGATTACATGGACCCCCACGTAGCAATTCATAAGAATTAAAGTAGAAGAACACCCTAGGAAAGTTAAATCTAGTTTGAATAAAGATGAATTCTGTTTCTGAACCTATCAGTAATGCACATGTTAGCATCTGTGAGAAATTTGTAGGTTGAATCTATGTATGCTATCTGTAACAAATGTTTGTTGATGTAATCATGATTTGTTTGTTATTGATTATGGTGAATGATGTGAATGTGCGATCTAAAATCTAAAATCTAAAAGAAATTAAAATTATAAAAGTATGGAAACCTACGGGTAAAGTGTTTAGGGAAACTAGATATAGTTGGAAATCTACAGGTAGGACCTTCACTATAGTCGAAAATAAGTGCCCTTTAACTAGGTTATCATCCACTAAAGTAGTGCCTACGAAGGAAACCACTAACGAATCAGTTCTTACACCAACTCAAGGAATCATAGTATACAGTAGGAAACCAAAAGCATCAAGATTTGTAGGGTCCAGTAGCAAGGCTAAGATTGTAGAATCTAAGACTTCTAACACTAAGGAACCCAAAACAATCTTGGGGATCCACTGTTTCTGATGTTCCATCTTCTTCTCTTATCGATTGCAGCTTGTCCAAATTGTTTTGTGGTATTTGGACTCCGGATGCTCCAAGTATATGACCGGAAATCACTCTCAACTCATCAACTTCGTCAGTAAATTTTTGGGTTACGTCGATTTGAAATGAATCATATTGCTATGATAATGGGTTATAGAGACTATCAAATGGGAAATGTTACAATCTCTCGGGTTTATTATGTGGAAGGGTTAGGTCACAACTTATTCTCCGTGGGCCAATTTTGCGATTCTGATCTCGAAGTAGCTTTTCGCAACACACCTGTTCATTGTGACTTAGACAGTGTTGTTTATACTTAAGGATCTAGAGGTTCAAATTTATACACTTTATCTATGGACAATTTGTTGCTCTCCTCTCCTATATGTCTCTTGTCTAAGGCCTCAAAGACCAAGTCTTGGTTGTGGCATCGAAGATGATCTCATTTAAACTTCAATTATATCACTTCTCTTGCCAAACATGGTCAGGTAATTAAGCAACTTATGGCATGGGCTCGGAGTGGCACTGGATTTAAAGATGGCTAAATTGTTATCATTCAAACTAATTACATGTTCTTTAGATTCTGGAACCTGTTGCCTATTAATGGCATTTTGTAAAACTCTGATTTAATGAATGATAACTACATTTTCCAAAACGTCTCTTTTGAGTCGTTTTCTATGATTATGAATGTTGTACTATGAAGTAATACCTCAGATTAGCTTCCGCTGTTGTATGTAAAAATGAGGGTGTTATAGTATGGATCTTCTAACTTTCACCAAAATCAATAAACCAGCAAGGCAGCTGAATCACGCATACATGTCCGTAACGACGGAATAGACATGCATGATTTGATCACATCCTCGTTCGAGTAAAACCCAAAGTTAATGATTAGAAAAGGGAAATAAATTGTTGTTAAATAAAAATTACGAAGCAAATTGATTAAGTCCAAACAGATAAGGTACAAGTTGCTATATACTTTTTCTCGACCGTTACCATTAAAAAGACACAACTATTTACATAAACATCTTGATAATAGATCAAAAACAACAACCTAAGTTGGCATTCCTGTAACGGTCAACTTCCCATTTATCCCATACTTTACATACTTTTACAAGACAAGCGATGATATCTACCACTTTATACAAAACTTTACATCGTTGACTTATAAGACGTATCAACAAATAATCGATCCTTCATATAATTCCTTCGGTTTAAGCTTTTACGAAATAATTATCTTCAAACTTTCCTCCTCTTTTTTGCTGTGATTTTTCTAATTTTTTCATTTTTTATTTATTTTATTTTATTTTTATTTATTATTCTTTTAAAACATTACTTAACTACGAATCTCGGTGTAATTTCACCATCTTCACAATCATAATAACTCTGGATAATTCCTTCGATAATTCTTCATTCTTTAGACGTACCAATAATTGTGATGGTAGTAAAAATACATGAGTTTTGACTACTTTATACATTCCTATTTGCAATGTGCAAATTTCTCCCCAACTGTACCAAAGATAGAAAATGACACAAGACTCGGGAAATACATACTTTACACTTTAAGCAACTAGCAACTCATAAATGGACTTAATCTAACAGGGTAGGCTAAGGTATAAAGGTGTAACGAAACAAACAGTTGGTGTTATTCCTAAAGGATTGGCTCTATAGGTTTTTCTAGGGGTATCTTACTCTTAAAATGAGAGTAAACAAAGGGTTTATACGGGATTTAACTAACCAGTGTAGTTAGTTAATAAAACAACATATAAAGGCTTTTTGGGTGTAATCCTAGAAATTTAGCAATTTAAACAAGTTACTCCATCTAAATCCATGGTACTCGTTATTGTGGTCTCGAATAGATATACCAAGCCAAGTTCTAAAGTCTACAACATCACCGGAACACTCATATTTTGTGAAATTTAGGTAAACATTTGCAAACAGATAAGGTTAAATCCTCACAATATCTAATAAGGGTTATTGTGTGCAGGTTATGTAACAAGTAATTTCACAAAAGTATGCTTGAATTTTTTTTGAATTTGAGCATAATTTAAGCATTTTAGTGTTAAAAACAGGAAAAGTGTACATTCTAATTCCCATCCCCCACTTGAATTATACAACGTCCTTGTTGTATAGATAAAACATTAAAACGAGAATTAAAAGAATTAGAATAAGAAATTCCCTTGATATTTTGCTCGGTAGATTCTCCAAGTTGAGTTTATGAGCAAGGATGTGTGTTGTAAATGCGTCTGTATTCCAGCATAACTACAATCATACATAAGATTCCAGATGAACGATACTTTACCAACTTCGTCGATTTCTTTGTAGCGAGGTCCTGTGCAAAATATAGGAAAGAAGAACAAGAACAATTCTCTATTAAAGAAAAGTCAAGAATGTTAGTGGAAATGATAGCTGAAAGGAAAAAGTTCTTTGCAACACAGAGAGCAACAGAGCAAAGAAGTAAACCACCTACCAAAACTCAAATAAGGAATAGAATGTGTGCATACATGAAGAATATAGGTGGATACAAGCACAATCAACTAAAAGGAAGGAGTTATGAAGAATTCAAAAGCTCTTTGACAAAGCATATAAACAGGTAAATTCATTTGTTCCTATAGATTCAGAGGTGGTGAAAAGCAGTAAGACAAGAACAGAAAGAAGTTCTAAAAGAGCAGGAGATGAGCTTAAATCTGATAAATCAAAGAAGCAAAAGATAGATGAGCATGTAGAAGTTGAAAAAGATGATGATCAAGAGGAGGCAGAGATGAAAAGGCATATTGAGATAGTTAAAGATGATGAGGTAGAAATTGATGCTATACCTTTAGCCACCAAACCTCCAATGATTGTTGAATACAAAAATGATAAAGATGGAAGGATGGGATACTTTAAATTGATAAGAGCTGATGGAAGCTCAAAAAAGTATTCATCAATGATTAAGATGCTTCAGGATATTGATAGAGAAGACTTGGAGACCCTCTAGAAGTTGGTTAAAGCTAAACATGGGAATACAAGGCCAGTAGAGGATTATGAAATAGTGTTATGAGGTGATCTAAAAGTAATGCTTGAACCTGACATAAAAAGTGAAATATGGAGAAATCTACAAGGATACAAAGTTACTATTTGGAAGCTGTTTGATACATGTGGAGGTTTAAAAATATACATATCTTTATGTTGGTTGAGAAAAGATATCCCTTTACACCAATAACAATCACAAACATGCTGAACAAAAAGCTTCAAACTGACCATTAGAATAAGATGTGTTATCAACTACTCAAGCTTATGATAAAGAAGGAAAAGGGTCAATGAAGTATTTGAATGCATCCTCCTAGTGATAGTGAAATCTTTTAATGAAACTTGAAGATTTAGAAGATGAACATCAAGTTTAGGGGAGGATTGTTAGGATTTAAAGACTTCAAGATATTCTTAGAGTTACTACTGCTTAGGTATATATTAGTGCTGTCAAGCAGAACTTAGTGCTGCTGGTAATACTAATGAAAATTATGCTAAGTAGTTAGTACTGGTAGTAAAAATGTTACTACTGCTAGTTATTACTGTTAGTTTAATTACTAATGTTAGTATAAAGTTACTGCTACTAGCAGAAGTTAAGACTGCTCAGAGATAAAGACTGAAAATATACTATGTAGTTACTACTACTAGTACAAAAGTTAGTATTGCTAGTGTATGCTAGTACTGCTAAAGTAAACTTCTAAGTAGTTAATGCTGCTTGTGCTTAGTTATAACTGCTAAGTGATTACTACTGCTGGAAGGATTATGCTGATAGAGAAGGTATAAAGATTGATTGGAGAACAAGAATACTTACGAAGATAAGTATTAGTTATTTGTAAAGAAGATATGTATAACTTATTTGTTTAAGAAATTACGTTTGTTTATAGAAAAGATCATGATAACTTAGGAAAGTATTGTAAGCCTTGTAGGACTCCTCGGTGTATAAAAGGAGGTCATAGGGCATAATGTTAGACACACATCTTTGATATTCGTAGCTTCAAGGTTTTGTAAACCCTAACACTATTAAGAGTGTTCGTTTTATATTGAGGCTGAAAGTTTGGTAATCTGTCTTGTTATTGATTTTGTGTTACTATTTCATTAGAATTCTTCTTAGCATTATTGACTAGATTCTGCATAGTCTTTGATATATTCAATCAAAGTTTCTACCATAGTTGTCTTGGATTTATTCAATACAACTAAGCCTTTTTACAAGCTAAGCAAGATCTATTCAAGTGGAATCAACAAAGTACTTTTCAACGTATAGGTTCTTATTAGAATCAAATAAAGAATCTATGACACACCTTGCTTGTGGAATATCAAGGTGGTTGAATAACAATTGGGGTGTTATCTCCTTCGAACTTAAACTCTAACCAAAGTTAAGAGAGTAAGAAAACAAACTACTTATGACTAAACTGAAGCTTCAGCTTTAGTAGTAATGTTTAGTTTGTTTGAGAGATAAATGAACTCTTCAATGTGTATCACATTAATTGAAAGAGATAGCATTTAATCTAGGAATCCCTTTCCTTTTATATGCAAAGGGATTAGGGTTTACAAGTTAACCTAGTATGCGTGTCATTCATCCAGTAGGTGGTTGAGATACCATTTAATACAGACGTGCTCTAAAGTACTAGGTATAGTCCTTTAAGGAAAAGTTGATGTACTTCTATACCAACTTTAAAAGTTGTATTTTCCAAGGAGATTGCTTTATTCCTTTTGACATAATGCAATATTTTTCCCGCCTTGTAAACCTTCTAGAAGTAAAACAACACGTTTCAACTTCTATCAAGGAGATAGACTACGCTTAGCTTGGAATTGTCAACCAAGTTAAACTTAAGCTCTTTCCAAAGACCTTCTTCAATTTCTATACTACTACATAAACTAAAGTGAAGATACTTCCCAAACTTCTAAGGACATGAAGAGCTAACGCTGAAGAAACTTTAGAGACTCAAACTGAAAGCCTTCAGCTTGAGTAACACTTAGGGTATTTTATGTTTAAATCTACTGAAAGACTAAAGGGCTCAGGAACTGAACCCAACAATAAAATATCCCATGCCTTAACCATACCCAGTTAACCCGAAGCTTAAACGTTACAACCTAATGTACACTTGGTGCTTACGCCACATCAGATTTGTTTGTTTCTTCTACAAGCCTATGGTAATAAATTTGGTCATGACTGAGCTAAGAGTGTGATTTCTATCATATACTCCACCACTAAAATAAATAAGTATCGAGTGAATTATACTTCATTCCTTTTTTGTGAGGTGCTTAAAATGTTAATCAAGCAAGAAAACCTTTGGGGATTGTCAAATATAACACCCCCATTTTTGACATATAGCAGCGGAAGCTAATCTGGGGTATTATTTCATAACACAACAGTCATAATCATAGAAAATGACTCGAAAGAGACATTTTTAAAAGATAAGTTATCATTCATTATTTCATCATAGTTTTTATAAACAGAGGTCCCAAAATCTACATGAAAACATAAAGTTTAAATGATAACAGTTTAGCCATCTTCAAGTCCGTGCCACTTCATGCCATAAGATGTTCAGTTACCTGAAATAAACATGCTAAAAAGGTCAACACAATGGTTGAGTGAAATTCATAGGTTTATAATAAATAGTGTGAATACAAGTCATCATAAGAGTGGGTTACGTTGTTATACACCCATAAGTGTAATAATTGCAATGAATACAATTATTATGGAAAACAGTATTATTGCGTCTAAGCTTATGACACTCAAACTGACTAGTGTGTATATCAATAATGATATATATAAAGATAATGGCCCCTGTGTAGGTAATTGACATATACCTATGAGTTTCAAATATGGTGCGTTTGGTTACCTATTCGGCCAACACAAATGAGATTCGTCAATCCCAATAGGCCTATTGACAATCATGTTCACTCGTAAGTGATTAATGGTCCATGATGGTGGGGGTCTTTTGGCATAAAAGGACTTAGACAACAGATGCAATAATATATCAGGATAGCATACATTTAGAAAACACTTGTATTCATGGTTTAAAGTATGTATCCCCCATCACGAGTTTATGAAATAGAAGATTTAAAAGTGAGGCTATGAACCCAGCTTAACAATATAGGGAAATCTGATTGATGGCAAAAGTATATCAAGTGAAAGTAACGGCTTCGTCACGCAACCTAGGGTGATATGTCAAGTCTTAGTGTGATAGTTTATGTTTCAAAACTTCATAAAGTTTAACGTATATCTTTGATTTATTAAATTATGGAAATATTGTATCGTTGTTCGGGCTATCATAATCCAGAGGCCATGTAGTATCGTTTGAGGAGCCAGGGCACTTTAAATCGTAAACCCAGCAAACTCGTCAAAACAAAAACTCAAATGAAACCCTTCATATGAAATTCCCTAGTAATGTGATACGATAAGATTTTAAGTTTCTTCAAAAGTTAGTTGATGATAATTTATGTTAAATATATAATGAAATAATGCGTCGATTTATGATTAATAACGATAAATGTGTCGGGTTTTAATAAAATCGAGTTTTATAATATTAATATATATTTTTATAATTTATATAAAAATATTATATTTTATATTTTTAAGTTTGCAAAATTGGCAATATATACCCTTGGTTTATAAACTTTTACAACTTTAGTCCTTTATATATAAAGTATATATAATTTAAACCTTTAACTTTGAAACTTGGCAAAATAGGTCCTTATAGTTATAACTTTAGAATAATGACATTTTCATCCCCTTTAGTTATAAATTTCAGAAAGTTACGATATATACCCCTATGCATGAAAATATTTTCAAAACAAGTCCAAAAAGCCATGCAAGCTTATTTTAAGATTACAAATGATATTTTCAGGTTATAGCTTATTAGAATAAGTTAAAATAAGATGTTATAACATAACAAAAGTTGGGAAAAAGGATTCGTTAGCTAGAAAATCAAAACAGATCGTTTTTAGGGTTTTAACAAAAAACACATGGGTTTGAGGATTCAAAGATTCAAACAAGAGTTTATATATGATCTTAAGAGTATTATGAACATTCTAATACAGATTATAAGTTTATGGAACAAGATCTTAGGCTTACTTGAGCTAAAATAGGTCGAAATGGGTTTTTATGACTCGTACGCCTAGAAATGGCTTCAAGACTTTGTTTTTCTTGCTTCTTGGATTCTATTTTGAGCTTAGGGACTTTTCTTGATCTTCTATTCTCGATAGGGAATGGCTAGAACTCCATTTGAGTGTGTGAGATGAGTTTGAGGTGTGAATGAAAGTGTTGTGTATGTATGCGTATATATAGGGTCAAAAACCCTTGGTGCCTAAGTTTTCTTGTCATCTAAGGGTTTGATAAGTGTCCTAGCTAGCTGAGGTGAGTAAGAGATGCTAGTAGGATGAGTAAGGAAGGCTAGAACTAGCTATGAAGATGTGGAATGGGTGTTTGGAGGCCACGGCTAGGAAGGGGTGACAAGGTGGTGACTTAGCCAACTTGGTGGCCAAGGGAGGAGATAGAGGTACTTGTAAGCTGATTGGTGACATAAAGGTGAGTCCATGGAGGTGCTTGGTTAGTAACTTAGGTATAAAATGGGTAAAAATGAAAGAAAATAGGTAGCGGGTTTGGTTTATTTTCGGGTTAGGGTTTAGGGTTTTAAAATGTGGATTAGGGTTAGGATTAGGGATAGATTAGGGTTTAGGATTAAGGTTTAGTGTTAGGATTAGGGTTAGGATTAGGGATTAGGGTTTAGTTTTAGGTTTAGGGTTTAGTTTTAGGTTTAAAGTGAAATTAGGGTTTTAGGGTTTTGTTTAGGGTTTAGGTTTTTAGATTAGGGTTTAGAATGAATTAAGGTTTAGGTTTAGGGTTTAGGAGTCATGCATTAAGTGCTTGTACCTTGTGTTAAAGTGGTAGTAAGAAACTAAAATGAATTTGGAGGTAAAATGACCTAGTTTAACTTTCTTGCATTATTAACTTGTACATTGAGCTTTAGAAAGTTGTAACTTGATTTAGGAGGGAAAAGATATTCAAATGTTGTGCTATGATACTTGTACACATGCTTTAAAGGCTTGTACATTTATTTTATATGTATACATTACATATAATTAGGGTTTTGATATAAACGTTAACGTTTAATGCTTGTTTTGATATAACGTTTTGAAAAGTACGTTAAATGGATAATGTACTTGGTAAAAATGATATTAAGATATAGACTTGACATATTAGGATGTTTACATGATATAAACATAGATAGAGATGGCATTGGTAGAGGTTGCGTGAGCTCGTTTACTTTAGAGATGCAAGTTACGTTGCATAATGAGATAAAGCAAAAATTTCCCTGTAAAAATGTGGTATATATATAATAGATGGATATTACAGTGCATCTAATTTAATAGATGGATATTTACATTGATGAAAATTACGGGTTGTTATATCAAACATCTTGGTTTTTCACCAAAATCTTAAAATGATTAATCTTATCTCGTACTCGTGCTTGGTAGATTTGCATCACATTTTTCTAATCATTCTTATTCATCATGTGGATTTATTTTTCTTAAAGTCTACATTTACTTATGGGCAAGCAAAGTTTAAGTGTGAGAGAATTTGATAACGCTCAACTTGAGTATGCATTTAGTAGCGTTATCATGGTTTTTGTACATGTTATTTGGTTAATCTAACAAAATTTTAGTACTTATTTGCACAAAGTTATGTTTTCATGTTCGTAGCTAGCAAAACACAGAAAGTAAAGAAAAAGGCAACGAAAAGCTCAATAAATGAGGATTTGTCCATGTAAGAAGAATTCCCGAAAAATACAAGTCTCGAAGAGTATATTTGAGATAGATCAAGTCATAAAGTTAATGGTTGAAAGACTCAAGAATAATGCACAAGACAGAAAACAAGGAAACAAAGAAGAAAAGAAGCTAAATCAAAGAATATTGGAAGCTTTGTTGTTCCCGACACACCTCCTCTATTTTGGCCATAACTCGAGCATACAAATTCATATTGACTTGATTCAAGAAGCCATGGAGAGAGGAGAGAAAGAGATACAACATTCATTTTGACAACTTCTGGCTAAATTAAACTAGCCGTTCGGTATGAACCTGTAACCGCGCGGTTGAACCACTTTTCAAGCCGAACTCATCCAGGCGATTGCACCGTCCAAACGATTGGCATGATGCATATCGCCGAAACCGATCGATAAGGCCCTGTAACGGTTTTGCCCATCCATCTAGCTAATCGGTAAGGCCCTCAAACTGAAAGGCTAGATGAAACTGACCTTACCAAGTTTCTTTAAAGTTTGGAATTAAGTTCCTTTAAGTTCCAAGTCCGATCAAGTCTCCTCCTTAACTCATAATGCAGCCATTTTATGACCCTTTTGGCCCCAAGTTTCATTCTTGGTGGCTAAAGGTTGGTTTACACTATAAATAAGACCTCATGGCCTTAGTTTTCAACATGAAAACTCACACCCTTCACCCAAGGATGAATTTCAAACATATATCCTCTCCTAAAAGATTACAAACCCTTTTCCAAATTTGTGTAGAATGATCAAGTGCTTGAGAACATGTCTGGACATAATTTTTAGCTTGGTAGAATACTTGTAGTGGATTTGAGGCTTAAAGGTTGCTATACTCCTTCATCCTTACCTATTGTAATCTCACTTTGGGTAACTTTTATTTCTTATACTATGTTAAACTTTACATTTCATGTTGGATCTTGGTATTTCATTAATTTTGATATGGAGTAGTTTTTATTTACTTGTTTGGAATGATGTAGATATTGATATGGAGTGTTTTGGTATTTGGGAATATTGAATTATAGTTTTGCTTATGAGTTTGCTTGAATTGATATGTGTCTAAATAACTTGTTAGTAAATCATAACCGGATCTATAGGTCAAAAGGATTTCTTGTTGTGGTTTGTTCCAAATTATTGACGCACAAATATGTTTGGTATTTCATAATTGACAACTATAAATATACAAGTTAATTGGACTCATAAAGATTTAATCAAGAGTACAGGTCGAAAGGGCTCGTATGAACAAATTAGTAAAAATCATATTTCTAACAAATGGTTCGTAATGACTCGGTTTGTAATAATGTTCATAAGTCGAAAGGGTTCGTTAGTCTAAACCGTGTTATATGCAATATCATGATATTACCCTTTGACTTGGATATGTATGATTTTGATTTATGTGCTATTACTTAAAATTCTACCCAAAACTCCCATACACTCCATTTATATTGACACTAGTTCCAAACAAGTTAGTTTTAATATATTGATTTCAATCTTGTTAAATTTATATCATCATCATTTTTGTGTTAGTTGTTGCTTATATGGTGTTTTGGACGTGTGTTATTACATATATTCTTCATAATTGAAAACACACAAATCCTAGTAAACGATCTTGGCTTACCAACCCAAACTAGGTACACATGATAGGGTCATATGTGTTCTTAGCTTCACCTGTAATCTTTGTTATAAATTTAAAACTTGTAGTGCAAGACACATCACTATTATTAAAATAGTGACATATGCTAATTTGCAAGTACCTTTTACATTTAATCATCACAACTTTATAATACTACTGGTTATCATTTCTGTATCACTATTGCACCGTGATGCACGGGTGCTCAACTAGTTTTATATGAGATAGTGTGCGATAAAGTTATTCCCTAAATTTTTTGACAAGCGTAAAGTTATTATCACAAAAAACATATAAAAGAATAATATTGTTCACTATAAATTTTGATTAAAATGCGCCCACCGTTGCAACGTGTGAACTATCTGTTAATCATTGAAGATGGACATTGTACATTGTTAGTACTTGAAGCTAGGAATCCTAACATCAAAGTCAGCCACATTTGGAACATAAGATTATAGAGTACAAAAGTTGACCTTCAAATTAGCATTATTGTCATGAAGCATATTCACATACGAAACTGGCTCCGTAGTATTATCATTAGTAGCATTAGCATACGACTTAGAAGAAGCACCATAAGCGTTTTGATTATCCTTATTAGGTAAATTTTTTAGTGAACCCAAATTAGATTCGAGCCCTATTCCCAAACTAGCCACTTGGTTACCCACATCATGTACAACATTATCATGCACATTAGTATCAGAATCACTAATAGCATTACCATACATATGTTGGTCCTTTGGAATCTGATATAAGGTTTATCAAATTAAACTAATCAGATTCCATAGAAACAAAGTGAGTTTTAAACAAATATATAAACAATATAAAGAACAAGTTTAAACACACAGAAGTACTTTTTAACATATAGACTTTTATTAGAATCAAATAAAGAATCTATGACACACCTTGCTTGCAGAATATCAAGGTGGTTGAACGACAATTGGGGTGTTATCTCCTTCGAACTTATTCTCTTACCAAAGTTACGAGAATAAGAAAACAAACTTGTTATGACTAAACTGAAGCTTCAACTTTCTATAGTACGAGTCAGTTTATTTGAGAGATAAATGAACTCTTCAATGTGTATCACTTTAATTAGAAGAGATAGCATTTACTTTGGGAATCCCTTTCCTTTTATAGGCAAAGGGATTAGGGTTTATAAGTTTTAACCTAGCTACGTGGCAAGCATTAAATGGGTGGTTGAGTTACCATTTAATGCACGTTTGCTTTCTAGTACTAAGTATAGTTCTTGAAGGAAAGTTGTTGTACTTATATACCAACTTTAGAAGTAGCATTTCCTAAGGAGATTGCTTTATTCCTTTTGACATAAAACAATCTTTTTCCTGCCTTGTAAATCTTCTAGAAGTGAAACATACGTTTCAGCTTCTGTTAAAGAGACAGACAACGTTTAGCTTGGAATTATCAACCAAGCTAAACTGAAGCTCCAACCAAGAGTCCTTCTTCATTTTCTGTACCGCTGCATACACTGAAGTGAAGATACTTCCTAATCTTCTAAGGACCTGAAGAGCTGATGCTGAAGGAACTTTAGCGACTGAAGCTGAAAGGTTTCAGTGACTCAAACTGAAAGACTTTAGTTTGAGAAACACTTAGGGGATTTTATGTTTAAATCTACTGAAAGACTGAAGGGCTCAGGAACTGAACCTAACAATCTCCCCTTATTTGAATATACAAATAGCCTAAGTTAAAATAACATGTAAGTGAGCAAAACAACTTCTTCTTACACAATTGATATAAATTGAACAACATAAACTGATAACCTTTCATTCTAACTTTCATTACAATACATTTACAAAAGATTTCATTCGACTGCCTTAGTTGTTCAATGACCCTCTTCTTCATGCTGAACTAGATGACTTGTGTTTCTTTGTTGACCTGTAATGATCTCTTAAGTAACTGGTTCTTTTTCTTTTCTTTTTAGCTAAGTCAATTAGCTCATTCAGACGATCTTGTTCTTTAAGGGGTTGGTTCAAGTCAATCTTAAGTTCTTGTTCAATTTGAGTCAGTTGATCCACTCTTGTCTTTACCAGATCATGAATAGTTTTCCATCCTTTTTCACTTTTGTTTGGACCAGCTTGTTTTTTTTCTCTCTATTTTTCTGAATGTAGATCACTAACTTTAAGATTTGAGATGACTTCATCAGACCATCTTCCTTATATATTTTCTGTGTGATAGGGCATTTCTTTATGAGAACTTCATAGTTTATGATCCTAGGGTTTTTCTTTCCCTCTTTAGCATCTTGTCCTAGTATTTATCAAAGAGTAGCTTCTTGGTGTAGTACTGTGTCACAACATCTTTGCCTAGAAGACCAATTAATTCATCTTGTAGGTTTGTACCAGCATCTTTGGTGTTCTTCTCCCTTTAGCAGGTAAACCAGTTGCTTGGCCTGCTGAAGGAACATTTATGCTTGTAGCTCCTGATGCGTTGTCTACCATGGTGGAAAACCTGTTCAAGGTATGAATGACCTTGTGCAAAAGACTTGGAAGAGAATCCAAAGTCTTAAGCTTTTCTTAAACTGAAGAAACTTGACTGGCAAATTAAGAAACTCTGCTGGAGGTTTCCATTGAATGTTCTTCAGTTCAACTACCTAGGATGATAGATTGGAGATAGTAGAAGTGAATGACTCCAATTTTGTTGGTATCTCTATGAGATCCCTAGGCAGCTTGATTTCCATGTCTTTAATATGCTGCTTTAGCTCTTTAATTTCTCTAGATAATCCAGTGATCTTTGAGGGGAGCTCTTTCAGTTCAGTGGGCAATAGCTAGCAAAGTAATGTGAGACTAAGAGTTTAGATAGTTCAGGTTTCAAGGAAGTTACCAGAAGTTCAGTTAGCTGGTTAATGTCTGCATATAAAGGCTTGGTTTTCATTGAGACAACTTTAGCTTCAGCTTTGAGTTTTGCTTTCTCTAACTCTTCCTTCTGAGACTAAAGTAAGTGAACCTGAGCCATTAACTCTTGAATTTAAGCTAATTTTAGAGATGGAGGAGGTGGGCTGAAGTATCTTTAGTGTCTTTATCTTTTTTAGAATTCTCTTCCTCTTCACTCTCATCTGAAACAATGATTGGCTCATCTGTTAGGGAGTCAGAAGTGAAGAAGGCACATCTTGTATCTTTCAAGATATTTGATAAATCCTCCAGCTTTACTTTTTGTGAGATGTCATGAGCTCTTGATTCCTCATTTGCACCTGAAGTAGTGTGGGTAGTTTTTAACCCATCTCCACCAGATTTGGATTTATCTACAAGAACACTTAGATTAGATCATGCAAGTATGTAAGAAAATGAGTAGTTTTTAGTTCCTTTATCCATACCCTTTTGTTAAGATATGGAATCCTTAGGAGCAGATATTCCAGGATCAACTTCAGCTATGAAATCTGCTAAAGCATCATGTCCTGATGCAGACTCAGAGTACAAAATGAAAGAAGCTGATTAAATAGGTTCAATTATAGGAAATGCAGACATACTACTACTAAGCTAAAGGTGGGCTCCTTCTTCACTAGTGGCCCCTAAAGATGTTGGGCCACCAGCTGCTTGATGTGCCTCTTTATGCATTTCACCAACCATTGGCGTGGGAGGTGAAGGATGGCTTGGGCTTGTGTCCATGGCCGAACTAGACTTAGTTTCCTTCTTTAAATGGCCAGATTAGGATTTGCATGCCTTAGTGGTGGACTCAGATGTGTGTTTTAAAGATTGTTTTCTTTTGAGTCCACTTCTAACTCCGGGTTCTTTGCCTTGGGGAGCCTCTTTAGTTGGAGAAGAGTATTTAGGAGCTTTGGAGTCCACAGGCACATCTAGATTGCAGATGGCCTTCATGTAGTCAGTGAAGGGAGGTTCTTCAGGTTGGTTTTTGAAATATATCTATTAACATACAAGGTTACAGAAAGAGAGGTGGTTTTAGAGAGAGAGTGGTTGAATGAACATTTTAGAGAGAGAAAGTAAACATAAGAGAGAAATGCATTAAGTGTGTGAAACAAATGAACAACCACCACCCTCTCCAAGGCATGGAGAGGGTATTTATACAACCCATATGGCCGACCATGTTTAGCTTGTAGGCTTTCCATAGGCCTTTTAGCCCTATTAGATTACTAAACATTACATTTGACTAATTACGGGCTTTGACTAACTATTATTGGAAATGACCAATACTTTTTGTGTTTCTAACAATCTCCCCCTAAGTGAGGTCACTCTAATTTACAAAGACTTAAACCTAGCATACTATGCTTTAACTTTAATCTTAAGCTCGTAGTTTTTAACTTTAATTATTTACTTGTGGATTGATGTAGTTATCATTGACTTTAGGCTTGATCTTGTTCCTTTAGCTTGACTTGTATGTGAATATGTGATCTTGAGCATTTTGAGATCATCAACCAAGCATAATCTCTTTTCACCATCTTGTAAACTTTGCCATCTTGTAAACTTGTGACTTTTGGACCGACATGCTCATACCTTTCTTGATTTGTCAACTTGAACATCTTTAACGATGCATCTTTCTTAATGTTCTTTAACTTTAACACTTTGTCACTTTGTGAAGGACATACAGTATCAGAGTAACGGAAGTCTTGAAACATATACTTAAGCTTTCATGATGTCTTTATATTTGTTGGTCGGGTATGAGCATGTGGTTATGAATCTTTAAGACAACTGGAATCAGGTACCTTCACCTCCATCTTTAAGTATCCTGCATTAAAACAGTTAGCAATAAAGCGGGGGGACGAATATGGCTTTGTCATTCGCCTATGTTTGGTTGGAGTAACCTTCGAATACGTGAGGATCGACCTGTGATCAGGTATATTCAATTTAAGAAGAATCTCCTTGACAGGATTTCCAGCTGAAGTATAGAATCTTTCCAACACATATATATTAGATTCATCAAACTCAGCATGTTCTCATTACCGGAACGTCTCAAAGCAGACAACACGATAAGAGTGAACTAGTGAGTTACTATCTCACCGATTGAATAGAAAAATCAATACTCTAGAAGTATTAATCAATGAAACAGTACTAAACAATGAACAATGAATAAAACACAAATGCTTCAATATAATTAATCATAATAATACGAGTACTCTAGCTTAGTACTAGGGTTTATAACCTTGGAAGCATATGTTCTTTCTCTAGAGATGTAGATCTGTCCCTTAAGTATATATAAAACCTTAATACCTAGGAACTTCCTTTTATACACACAAGGAGTCCTTTACAAGAATAACTATCAACTTTAGGTCAATTACAATTATAAACATATAAGTATGCTTCTGAAAATATAATAACTATACATTCTATATTTATCTCTTTGCATCTTTATCTCCAAGTCAGCAGCATTAACCATCAGCAGTATTAACTTTTATTCTAGCAGTATTAACTAATACTGGCAGTACTAAGTTTGTACTGGCAGTACTAACTCCATTAGTATTGTTAGTTATACCTTGGCAGTGTTAACTCTTGATGAAGATTTATTCCCAACAATCCTCCCCTAAACTTGTGATTTAGCTTCAAATCATCAAGTTTCTTCTAGATTAAATCTTCTTGTCTTCTGATGATGATTCTTTCAAACACTTATCTACTTCTTGACTTGTGATCTGATGAACTTTAGTAGTTCATATGCTTGTGTGCTCTCTTGATCAACCTCCAATCTCTTACTTATCATCTTTGATATCATTTCTTGACTTAGAGGATACTTCTTTTCTGTAAGCATATGTATGACAATTTCATTTTGCATCAACAAAATGTGAACTTCATAGAAATCACATAAACTCCAACTTATTAGATTATACTCTTTTTGATTCATCCATATTTCACTCTCCTCATCAGGCTCAAAAAGTGTATGCAAGTCTCCCCACAACATTAAATCATATCCTTCTAGTTTTTAGGAACTATACCTTTCTTTGACTAGCCTGTATAACTTCACTACATATTGTCTATCAAAATCATATAACATTTCACTCAAAATCTTATAGTTCTTTGAGCTTCCATCTCCTATGATGATTTTGTAATACATGAAGTTTTCTGACAAAGTATAAGTCTTCCAATCCATAATTGGATACTTTGTAGATAGAGACTCAACATCTACTACAACATCTTCTCTTGGAACTATATCTAAATAATTTTTAAGTTCTTCTTTCTCATTATCTTGTTCCACCTTTTGTTTCTTAACAGTACTTCTTGTTCTTCTTCAATTTCTTGAAACTCAGCAGGCTTCTTCTTTTCCTTTTCAATTTCCAAATCTATAGGCACAAAGTTATGATTGAAATCGCATACCTTTTCAAAAATTGGCCTAATCTCATCATAGCTCATTCCTTCAAAGTCTTTCATCTTGTAATTACTTTGATTCTTCAAGTAGACAATCATGTTCTTCCTTGCTTGAGCTTCTAACTTAGGTTTATTCTTCAAATCCGAATAATTTTGAACTGAAGGATCATTCAAATCAATATCCTTAGTTGTCTTAGGTTCAGATGTAGTTCTTTTGTCATCTAATGCTAAGAGTTGTCTTGCTATTTGAGCTCTTTCCTCTTCATCAACTTGTTCTTGTAATCTGATAGCTTCTTCTAAACCCAGTCTCACTTGTTCCAATAGCTTCTTGGACTTGTTCTCAGGCTCTGGTTCAGTCATGATTGCTTTTCTTTTATATTTTCTTATCTCTTTACCAGCAGTACTAAGTGATTCACTAGTAGTATTATCATTTATAGGAGCAGTACTAATTTCAATGCCAGCAATACTATCTTCTGGTTGTCTTTCTTCAGCAGTATCATGAACAACATCATCATCAACTTCATCATCTTGATGAAAGTAGGTGTTAGTGGTATGCGTTTAATTACACATACCTTTCACAATTAAAATCGAACTTAAATGACAAAAAACGTACCAAAAATACATTGTATTTGTATGTTTTCACTTATATTGTGTAGGAAATTGATATCCGACAAAAGGACAAAAAATCAAGCAAAAACAAACAAAACCGAGCACGGAATGGAAAAGCATGGAAAAGCCAAAGTCAAATCGAAGCCAAAGTCAACCCCGACAAAGTCAAAGCCAAGAAGACATCAAGTCAAAGAAAATACAACTTTAGGGACCAAAATTGCCAAACCCTAAAGTTGTAAAACTACAAGGACTAAAGTTGCAATTATGGATAATATAACTTTAGGGGCCATTTTGCCAAACCCCTAAAGTTATACACCAAAAGGACCATTTTTGCAAAACACATATATAACTTGAAGGGCTGTTTTTGCCAAATCCAAAAATATAAAACACCACAAGGACTAACTTTGCAAAACAAACAAACAATCTCAGGGACCTTTTTTGCCAACTTCTCTAAACTTTCAACTATGTGCTGGAATGTGTCTTAAGATGTTTCTTTTGCATATCTAGGCAATTTGAATAAACTAGGATACATCAAAAATTATGGGGGCTTATTATGTTTGTGACATTATGTTCAAAATATCTAGCTAGAGAAGTTGTATTTCCTATTTGTTGCTAAGCAGATAAGAGCAGTAGCTATGTTACTACTAAATTACTCCCAAGCAGTTTTCTTAGGGCTAAGACAACAAGTAGAGTATGTATAAGAAACCTCCATTGAGGTGAGAAAACACCCTTCTGAAAGTTAACTTATCCGATCTGTTTGATATCTTCATGAGTGCAAGCTACTCAAAAATCTCTGAGTTGGAAATAGAAATGATA
Organism: Tanacetum coccineum; assembly: GCA_026074375.1. Lineage (NCBI taxonomy): Eukaryota > Viridiplantae > Streptophyta > Magnoliopsida > Asterales > Asteraceae > Tanacetum > Tanacetum coccineum. The sequence goes on along the minus strand of BQNB010077102.1, from coordinate 2,995 downwards.
CCATCATGATCTTCCAACTTGAGATGTCTTCTTATAAAAAGGATTCAGTGATAGTCTTGGATTGGCCATCAATGAGAGCAGTGATTGTTACCTCCCCATCAGTGTCAGTAGAAACTTCAGCAGTTCTCCAAAATTGTTTGATGAATGAGATATAGATTTCTGGCTTCTTAGTGAGAGCATAGCTGATATGACTTTGAATTGGAAGTGATAACTATGATGAAATTCCCTCAACACCTTTTTTTTCCCTGTAGGTCTTTTCCAAGAACGCAGCCATATTGTGCTTATCACAAAATTCCAAACCAGCCATGAGTAAAAAGGTGATTAATTATGTGTGATATGATCGTTTAGTAAAGTATGAAGGCTGGAGAAAGTTAATTAAGTTTATTTAGAGAAAACGTAAAGATATGGTTTGACCGACTTAAAGAAATTTGAGTTTATCTTTTTTGGGGAGGTAAAATAAAAAAATTAAAAAAAAAATAAAAAAAAAATCAAAAGGGGCGGGAATTTATAGAAAGATCACGAATGTCCACTTAGTCAATCCCTTTATCGTAGGTATTGGGGAAATATCTCAAAGGCTCTATTTATTAATGAATAATTCTCGTTAGGGTCACGCAGTGCTACGGTCATCCAACGTTACCAAAATTTTGAGTCTGCAGTACTAAAATAAGCCTAACAGTATTAACTTCTCCACCATAAGCAGTACAAACTCCAAACTTGTGTATCATTCAAAAATAGCTTCACACAATCTCTCTTTCTGTTTTTAAGCTCACATTTTATCTCTCAATTCTTTTAACTCACATTGCACTCTGTCTGTTTTTCACACATCTCTCTATCTGTTTTTGTTAGGAATATTGTAATAGATAGTTACTACTAGTAGGTATGTAGTTCCTACTGGTAGAGTAAAAGTTCCTGCTGGTAGGTATGTAGTTCCTACTGGTAAGGATAATGTTATAGTTAGTGCTGGCAGATCAAATGTTATTCCTGCTGGTAGAACAATATTAGTCCTGGTAGTATTATGCTTACTTCCGAAGTTGATAGTATAGTTATTAGTGATAAGTGTTATGCATGAGATATCATAGGAAGGATTATCTTATCTCTTTAGCTGAGTCCTAGTAATTAGGTTGTTTAGGGTTTCATGAGTATTTAAGAAACCTACGGTCATAGATGAAGCAAGAGACGATCAAAAAACACTTTTATTGTTAATAGAAAAGATCCATAGAGGATCATTATTTGAGTAATTCTTCTTCTTTAACTCCGTTGTTTATATTCCGCGTAAACAATAGTTTTAATTTGTTAGTGTCTCTTTTAGAGTTGTTGTGATTACATATGTACTCTTCAACCTTAACAGGTTGTAGATCTTTCTAGGGGTGGACCTACATTTGTATCTGAGCGCTGGTTATAAGAGCCTTGTTAAAGAAAGTCTTACTATTCTCACTCATAGTCCCTGTCGTTAGTCCATTGTTAGTCCTTGTTAAGTTTTAGTTTAAATATTAGTTAGGTTTAGTTTTAATTAGTTTAATTAACCTTTAACAACCATTAGATAAAATTTGGGGCTTTTAATTTTGTTAAATTTCTGCACTTTTTCTCCACTTAGTGTAATTTTTATAAAAAATTTAGGTTTTTAGCCCTCGTAGGTTTTTTAGCCCTCGTTTTTCGTGCCCGTTTTAGGTTTTAAGTTATACAGCTTTCGTTTTTAGGTTTTATTTAATCGTTTTTGTATATTTGATTGGTAGGAATAGAAAACTCATCATATCCTTGTCATATTCAAACATCAATCATCACTCCGTCATTCGATTTTCCATTCAAGCCTCGTTGGGACATAATGAACCGGGAATCATACTTCCGGCTACATATATATATTATTTTTGTGAACATTTGACCAATCCTTGGCTAAAGGTATTTGGTTGATTGTTTGCTTATATTATATATATATATATATATTATTGACGAGTCAGCTGTCAAAGCCAGGTTTGAAGGTAATGATGAGTCTAAGAAAATGAGGAACTCTATGCTAAAGCAGGAGTTTTCGGAATTTAGGGTATCTGAATCAGATTGTCTGCATAAGGGCTATGACAGGTTTCAAAAGATATTGAGTCAACTCAATCAGATGCAAGCTAAGCCAGACAATGAAGATTGTAACATGAAGTTTCTCAGAGCACTTCCACCTTCTTGGTCACAGGTGGCCATCACTCTTAAAACAAAGGGCGGTCTTGATTATTTAAGCTTTGATGATCTGTACAACAAGCTTAGGGCTCTTGAAATTAATGTGAAGGGTGGCTCAAGTTATGATTCAAGAGGTACTTCTACTCCTACTCATTCAGCCTTTATTAGTGCTGCTAGCACTAATTCAAAGATGTCATATCTTGATTAATCACATTCAACCAATTTTACTTCTACTTCATCAAGTCCTACTGCTTCTAGCAATGTGATTGAAAATGTTCTCCATTCCTTTGTTGCTAAAAGTGATCCACAACAGCAGATCACTTATGAAGATTTCGATCAAATCGGGAAATTAGATTTGGAGGAATTAGACATCAAATGGCAAATGGCAATGCTCTCTGTTAGAATTAACAGATTTGAAAAGAAAGCTGGGAGAAAGATGAAGTTTAATAACAAGGATGCTGCAAGGTTTGACAAAAAGAAGGTCAAATGTTATAAATGCTCAGAGTTGGGTCACTTTGCTAGGGAATGTACAGGAAAATAGTTGGATTCTAAAGCAAGGTACTCTTCATTCAAACTGAAGGAGCTAAAGTATATGGGATGATTGCTGGAGCTGAGGAGGATGCTACTGGTAATGCTACTGGGAATGTTGCTAATGATGTTTCTAATGCTGCTGCTGAATTTGCCCTCATGGGTATCTCTTCTCAGGTACAAAATTGTCCTTTTGGTTGTGAACATCTATATGCTAAACTTAAAAAAGAATTTGACAACGTAGAAGCTCAATACAAAGAGTGTTATATTCAGGTTCAAGCATATAAAAGTACTTTACAAACTT
>BQNB010077101.1:0-30948 GCA_026074375.1 Tanacetum coccineum | reverse complement strand
CATTGATTCTGCTTTTAGACTATTCTTACTATATATTTGATATTTTATTATATTATATATATTTAAGGTGTAGTTTGAACTGATCAATTTTTGGCGCCGCTGCCGGGGAGGCTGTGCAACCGTTTATCGTTACGTTGATCAATTTTTGGCGCCGTTGCCGGGGAGGCTGTGCAACCGTTTATCGTTACGTTTGATCAACTGTGTTTGAAATTGTGAATATTTTCTTTTATTATAAAAATATAAAAAAAGTACAAAAATATTTTTCATTTCTTTTAGTATAATTATCAGATAAAAAAACCAAAAAAAAACCAAAAACATAAAAACATTGTCCATAAAAAAGAAAATAAAATTCACAAATTGGTAAAATACCAAAATATAATATTCTCAACTGAGGTATTATCATAATAAGTTCCGGTGAACTTGTTGGTTCCCAACTCGAACAAAAGATTTAAAAACTTGCCTTTTGTGTCTCTTACGACGTACGGCTCACCTTGAAAGGTTAAACAAACTATAAAGTGGGTATAAGGAGGGTTGTTCCTAGGAACTACGACCCGAAAGGAGAAATAAGCTTCGCGCTATTCCTACTCCTCCGCTCACCTGTGAGTTTATCTTTTTGAGAGCTACCGTGAAGTAAGCAGATTATTTGGTTTAAGTTGTCTTATCTCATTGTCCGTTAAAATCAATTGTGAATTAATCTTTGAAAAACCAAAAAAAAAAAAAAAAAAAATTAGTGTAAATTTTCTTTTTGTACTTCTATTTTGTGCATGCGCACTCGTTCTCAAGCCCGTATTTCAGTTCCAGAACCTCCTGTCCGTCAGCCTTCTGTTGAATCATCTAATCTTGAGAAACCTGATAATCCTCCCATAGTTACGATGGCTGATAATCGTACTATGGCGCAATTGCTCGAAGCACCCACCGAGGGTTACGAGGATGCGATAGTTATTCCTGAAATCACCGCGAATAACTTTGAGATCAAGCATGGTCTTCTGAATCTTGTCCAAAACAAGCAATTTTTTGGAAATGATAAAGAAGACCCACATGCTCACATCCGTTATTTCAACAAGATCACTTCTACGATGAAGATTCCGAACGTACCAAATACGTCGGTTAAGCTTATGCTTTTCCCGTTTTCTCTCGAAGGGGCAGCCCGGATTTGGCTAGAAAAAGAACCCCCTCGGTCGATTGAAACATGGGATGATCTTGTTTTGAAATTTATTAACAAATTCTTCCCTCCCTCTAAAACGACAAATCTCAGAAATGAAATCACGAGATTTCAGCAAAAATTTGATGAGACATTTTATGAGGCTTGGGATCGTTTCAATGATCTTTTAAGGGGATGCCCTCATCATGGGTTTTCAGATTGCATCAACTCGTACTTTCTTATAATTGCTCCTAAACTCAAAGGAGCACGATTCATGAAACTCTGCTGCTTTGGGTGGTAACTTCTTAGACAAAATGCCTCGAGAAATGTTTTAAAAAAATCATCGAGAGCAAGTCTAAGGTACGTCAATCAAGAAACAAAGCTGTTGTAGCTAAAATGAGTACAAGCTCTTCCACCAAAGCTTTAATTACCAAACTTTTAATTGGAAATTCTTGATCAATAATAACAGTATTTATTATAAGTATAAATATAATAAAAGTCTTTTAACATTTAACTCAAAAAAAATTACATTTTCATATATACTCGATAGAATAGATAAGAATGAATCACTATTAAGATAAAGAATTGAATCTGCCTTTATTTTATCGATTAATTCCTCAAATTTTAAGAGAAGTGATCCATTTCTAATAAAAATTAAATATTAATTAATTAAAGCAATATCACGTTTAAATGAGTCGTATTTTCGCTTCAAAATCCCTTCGTCGATATGAAATGATTAGTTTACCATCATCCATATGAAGATATTTACCCTGCAAATTATATCACAATTTCCTAAACTAAAAGAAAAAGTAAAAAAAAGAAACTGTTGAGCTTTTATGGGTCAAAGGTCACGATTCTCAAAGATGAAAAAAACAATTCGGGTCTTATTTTGTTATTATATATAAACCATCAGAAATTTCTCATTACATTACAAATAAACCCTAATTCAAATTGAAAAGAGCATTACGAGGTAGGAAAAGAGCCATCATCCGAGTTGATTAACATGGCGCTACTCAAGAGCTTTGGATGACATGTTCAGTTGTTCGTTCGCAGCCATGTTTAGTTTTGGGTTCGTATTGATCATCCAAGGTTATAACTTTATATCGGTTGAGTTCGGTTGTGAGTCGTGTTAAGTTGAGTTTGATTCGTCCTTATTTTGTTACACTATAATTCTAGGCCATATACTTAATCAAGGTTAATAATAAAACCAATATTAGTAGAGGTAATGACATTATATTTATTATATAACTAGTTGTGATCGATCATTGAAACGAAATTGAACGGAAGTATATTTATATGTCATGCGCTGGGTTTTGGTTAATTTCAAATGAATAGCATGAAGGGTCTTTATAAATTTGTACAATAACATAAATGTGTTCTAAAGTTAATCATATTTAAGTTTAGTTTTAGTTGGCGTTTTACATGGTTTTTGTCTATTGATCTAGTAGTAAGGTCACTAAATGATTTGCTTTTAATATTGCTAAAGGGTGTTAAATTTGTTTATAAAACCATCAGATGTGTCGTTAGAATAATACTAAGTTATTTGTGTTATTTGAATGTGATAAGCCAAGTGGTAAAGTGGTTTTCAAGAGTTCTTGGAAATACGGAAAAGGGATAGGTATATCTGAATAATACAAATTGTGTTTTTTTGTTCGCGCTTTTTGTGGTTTGTGGGGTGGGGTGTTGTGAAGGGGGGGTGCTTTTGGTGTAGATGTTTTGAGTGTGGGGGGTGTACGTTGTCTGATGGAGTGGTTTTGGGTTTTTTTTTTTGGGTGGTGGTATTTATTTTAATTTGTTGAAGGGTGATTATGTGGGTGCGAATAGGGGTGCGTTTAATAGTAGGGGGTATATATTTGCTATTGGGGGTTGATATTTTTTATGTGCGGGTATTTTTTATTCTTTTGTTGTGTAGTTTTGCGAGGGTTGAGTGTAGGTTTTGGGTTTGATTATTTATTATTGTTTTTTGGGACTAGGATAGTTAGGGCAGAGGGATGGAGTATTTTATGGGTATGGAGTTTTTATGTGTGGCTTTGGGAATCGGGCCGCGGATGATTTGTATTGATTTAAAAAAATTTAATGACTTCTATGTTTTAATAGTTACTAATGGGTCCCTCTAGATTTTTAGTGACATGTAAGCTGCCGGTTGGTGTTATTTTCTAAATATGGTAAAAAAAATAGCTTGGTGAGGAATGTTTGTGTATGTGCAAAAATTTTGGAAAGGTGCTTGGATATTATATAATTAAAATAATTTTTGATTGTAGTGAGGTGTGTTTTTCAGGAGTGTGTTTTTTGGGGTGATATTGTTAAAAAAAATGAGTGTGTCATTTTTTTTCACATTAAATTAAAAATTTGATTTCAAAAAAATATAATACTTCATTTCTTAAATTTCTAATTTTTTTCATTTATTAGTGAATAAATCTGGCCTCGGTTTTTAATTTTATCGCATCTTTTTCTTAAAAAAAAAAAAAAGTTCTAAAATTTAATTTCGTTAACTTAAATGATTATTTAAAAATTATCTCAATAAAAATTTAAAATAATATTTATTATTAAATAAATTAAAAAAATTTATGAAAAAAAATTGTAATGTGAAACTTTGATATTTACACTGTTTAACTGAAAAAAATTATTGATTTTGATATTAAACCCTAAAATATGGAAAGTTGTATATTTTAACCCTAAACTTGTAAGGTTGGCATATTAAGTCCCTAAGCTATTCAAAATACTTAATAGAATCTCAAATGATGAATATTACTAATTTTGGAAACTTACTAAAATATGAAAAAGTTACTAAAAAAATGGAAAATTACTAAAAATAGGAAGGTATAAAAATGGAAGTTGCTAAAATAGAAAGTTGCTAAATATAGGAAGTATAACTTAAAATAAATGGTTGTAATTCGGAATTCATCATTCTTTAGGTTCAGTCAAGAGGGAGTGAAGTGATTTAGATATCTGTGGGGTTATTCTTTGAGTATTGCTTTGCTTGAATAAGGTACAGTTATTATGACCTTATCGTTAAGGATTTCTCATGATATTCCTTTCTATCTCTTTGAGTACTTATTGATTTGCTACATTTGCTCTGGAGCCTTTTATCTTGGCTTTCTTATATGATCTGTTATTATGTTCCCTTTTGAACCCTGCTATGCAACCTTTGATATTTGAACCTTTGATATTTGAACCTTTGATATTGAACATTTGCTATGATCCCTTATATTTGAACCTTTGATATTGAACTTTGCTATGATCCCTTTGAAATGAACTTTGATCTGACTTTGCTTTGAAAAACCCTTCCGTTTGTGACTAAGCCACTATTTGTTTTTAGCCATGAAGGTAATGGCTGTGTCATTGATGCACCTATGGCATTGACTCATGTGTGCGAGTGAGTGATTTCTCACGCGTCCCCCATTTGATTATTAATATGCGCCTTTATGAAGATATTATTTATTTAAGGGGGTAGGAATGCATCTAGTTTGTTTTCGTATTGCTGGATTATGATATTATGATATTTGGATATTTTGGTGACTGATGTTTGGGTCTGCAATTCCAGTCTTTCACATTTGGAGTCACTACTCCAGGTTTACTATGATATGATTTGTTGGCTTGGTGATCGAACTTAACATGATTGAACTTTAACCTTAATTTGATTATTGATTTCATCTTACCTTACACTATGATTTGATCTTTTGATTTGTCTTACCCTACATTTGTATTCCTTTGATCATGTATTGTGATATCCTTTGTACCTTGTATCGTATCCTTTGATTTCCGTTATCTTTTGCATTCGATTATATATATTTGTTCACTGGGCTTTGTAAGGCTACAGCCGCACTTTCTTTTCTGCGGCCTGTATTCTAAGCTAGGGGCTGGGGGTTGCTTTTGGTTGATGAGTGCTGAGTGTGGATTACCCTAGAGATCTTGTTTTGATTAGAATTGTTACTTTTCAAAGACTTTGTTATTACGTTTGGATTTAGTTTATCCTTGTGAACTTAATGTACCTTAAGTTCATGTTGACTTATTAATCCTCTGTTCTGTATCTAAGATTCGCTGGTTTATGTTGTGGTCTGATTATGTATTGCTTTTGATGTACACCATATTTGTAATACTTCTACCCTTTTTGGGTCGGGGGTTACCATATATATGTATCAAGAGCTGCCAGGTTAATCATGACGAGGGTCTTATGAACCTTAGAGCTTTAGGTTATGACCCTGTGGGATTGGGTAGTCGTTAAGTTTTCTGCGTAACTCTCTTCCGTAACCTATCTTGTTTTCGTTTGCTAATCGTTTTCTCGATCGTTCAGATGGTGACTACCCGTAGAAACTCGGATGACGATGTTCCTAACTTCGAGGCCATGATTACATTCTATTATATCTACCACTTTTGCTAAGAAACTTAATATGACTCTAACCATTAATCGAACGTGTAATCCATTTCAACACCAATGAAGAATCCATATGCTTATTGACCATGAATTAAGTTAACTGCCCTTTACGTTATTGAAGATAGTATCGTCCTGCGAATACTTCCTTATCCATATGCTCGATTTGCTGGATTCTTTGGCATGATTGGTTGGCTTCTCATCGAGCTACCATTGACTGCTATGCTAGGACTGTGATCTTTGGTAACGTTCGCCAACCTGAATTTGTTTATCATGGTTCCTCACCGCTTAAGTCCGTTAAAGCTCCGCTGTATGAAGGCACGTACTTTATTTCTCAAGGGTGCCAAGGTTTTTGGCTTTCTGTTATGGCCCTTCTTTGGAGAGTTCCTCAATATTTGGGAAAATCTTACTGTTGTTCGTGATTTCGCTGATCGATTTCCCGAATGAACTTCCTGGACTTCTCCGGCTTAGAGAGATTGAATTTGGCATTGAGTTAATTCCCGGTGCTGAACCTATCTCAAAGGCTCCGTACGCTATGGCACTGTTGACATTACAAGGTTAAAGGAGCAGTTTAAAGAGATGTTGGGAGAATGGCTTTATTAGACCAGTGTTTCACCGTGGGGTGTGCACCGGGTCTTATTTGTTAACTTGAAGATGGGTATGACGTTTGTGTATTGATTACCGTCCAATAAACCGTTATTAGAAGTTCGTGACCGCTATCCTCTTCTGTGCATCGAGTTTTGTTTGACCACGGAAGGGGCCAATATATTTTTCTAGATTGATCTGCGATCTGGTTTCTCATAAGGCTTCGTGTGAGGGAGCAGGTTATTTTAAGAGGTGCTTTTTGTACGCGATTATGGCACTACGAGTCTTAGTTAGGCCTTCGGTCCTACTTAATTTTTTTTTTTTTTTACTCCTGCGGTTTATGGTTTTGATGAACCGTATTTTCCAAGAGTCCTTGATAAGTTCGTTATTGTTATCATCGATGACATCTCGTTTACTCCAAGTCTTGAGAAGAAACATGAGCGACTTCTAGGATTGTGTTTGGAGATGTCTTAGACAGAAGAAATTGTATGCGGACGTTTCAAGTGCGAGTTCTGGTTACAGAAGTCGCTTTTTTGGTCATATTGTATCTGCTAGACGGCATCATTATGGATCATCAAAAGTTGAAGCTATCACCAAATGGCGCGACCTACTACGGTGACGGGAGGTGAGGAAGTTTTTTTTTGGGTTTGCTGGCTATTTACGACGTTTTGTGAGGGTTTCTCCTGGGTTAGCTTTACCTCTTACCCAGCTGATGAGAAAGGTGTTGAGAAGTTTGTGTGGGACGGTACATTTTTTCATGAGATGTCAGGAGAGTTTTGAGGATAATTGAAACGGAGATTGGTGATTGTTGCTCCGATATTGACTCTTCCATAGGTTCTGGTGGTTTTCAATATTTCATGTGATGCATCGAAGAAGGTTTGGGTTTGGTTTGATTTTGAACATGGGAAGGTGATGCCTACGCTTCAAGACACTGAAGGGCCTTATGAAGTTAATTATCCAACCCATGATCTTGAGTTAGCTTGCCGTGGTTTTTGATTGGAAGATAGTGAGACTGATATCTGTTATGGCTGAACAGCTTGTGATATAATATAAGCTCATAAGAGTCTCAAATCTATTTTTACTCAGCAGAGAATTATCATGAGGACAGGAAGATGGTTGGAATCTTTTGAAGGATTATGACATAACATCCAATACATACGGCAAGGCTAAAGTGGTTGCCGAGCACTTAGTAGAAAATCTGGGATGGATAGCTATTTTAATTCAATGATCCTTCTGATTGAAGGATTAGTCATCTATATGCTGGTAGAGAAGAAGTATCCTTTGAAAAAGGAAGTACTGATGCAGATGCTGAAATTGAAGTTAGAGTCTGAAGAAGACAGTACTATGGCATTGGAGTTGATTAAATTTGTCAAGAAGCTACTTGCAGAGTTAGAACCTGAAGGATAAGATTGATGGGATTGAGAAGGGTTTGAGTGTTGGCTAACCACCACACAACAAATGGTCATCAGTTCACCATGCTTAACAGGCATAAGAACTGGCTAGTCCATAAGCAAACGGCTTGTGGTAAAGACTTCTCAAATCCGTTTATGGTTGACAATTTACCAAAAATTGTAAGGTTCTCAACTCACCTTGCTTCTGTGGTGAAGAGTTGGCTAGTCCATGATCAAACAGTTCATGGTAAAGACTAATCAAATCTGTTGATAGCTGATAGTTTGCTAAAAACTATATGGTTTATCAATGCACCATGTTATAGCAATGAAGCATTGGCTAGTCCAAAAGCAAACGGTATTTGGTAAAGACAAATCAATTCCGTTGATGGTTGGCAGTTTACCAAAAACTGTATGGTAATTAACTCACCATGTTTTTAAAATGAAGAGTTAGCTATCCCAGAGCAAACGGCTACTGGTAAAGGAACATCAAATCCGTTGATGGCTGGTAGTTTGCCAAAAACTACAAAGCCAACTTAGTTGGATTGTTGCTGAAAAGATGTTGCTAAAAAGATGTTGCTGAAAAGATGTTGCTGAAAAGACAAAGTTGCTGCTGAAGAATGATAGAGTTTAAAATCAAGAGATGATTAGAGTGTTTGGATACATCCTCTAAGGGTTTAAAAAAGAAGATAAATTTGAAGAAACATGAAGTTAAAATAGTTCAACATTCATGTTTAAGGGAGGATTATTAGGATTTATGTTAATAGTTAGTACTGTTAGTTATAGTTAGTACCGACAGTACAACATGTAAGTACTAATCGATTAGTTAGTACCGTTAATTAGAAAATAGTTAGTACTGTTTATGAGATTTGTATGAGATATCTTAGGAAAAGATAAGTATGCGTTTTGTAAGCCTGTTCTGTTAGGGTTTATCCTTAGTTTATAAAAGGATCCCTTTGGGCATAGTTAGATATACGTCCTCAAGATATCTCATAGCAATATCACATCACAAATAGTTAGTTAATCTGTAATTGTTCTAAGCAGATTAATAGAAAGTTGTTATTTATTATATATATTGTTTTTCTTAGTACAATTTTTTTTTAGTGTTGAATTCCGCATCAACATATTGTAATTCATAATCAGTGTTTCCTATATTGTCAGTTGTAGTAATACATCTTGGTATCGTCCTTATAGGCTGGCAAAGATCTATTCATTTAGGGACTCACAGACACCGTTTACACTAACATACGGCACGGAAGCAGTCATACCAGCAGAGATAGGCATGCCAACACTCCGGACTGCGGAAGTAGACCTGACAAAGAATGACGAAGCCTTGGAAATAAACTTGGACCTCATAGAAAGAAAAAGGAGAACAAGCAGCAATTCAAGAGGCAAAAAGTAAAGCTAAGATGAAAATTACTACAACCTAAATTCCGAAGCACAAGCTTTCAGGGCCGGGGACATGGTCTACCGTAGCAATGATGCAAGCCACGCCAAGGACGGACGAAAACTTGGCCCTAAATGGGAAGGACCATATGAAGTTACGGAGTCATTAGGAAAGGGAGCCTACAAGCTTAAGGATCACAAAGGAAATGAACTTCCATGAACATGGAACATTTATAATCTCAAGAAATGTTATATACATGAAGTGTAAGCACCCGCCCGACACGTATGATGCTTTGGCAATATTTTTATTTTCTTTATCTTGTAATGTTTTTTGAATATTACTGAAAAGTAGGGATTAGCCACCCTCACAAGTTTTAAGTCCTAAAATTATTTTTGCTTTGCAAAGAAATGTCAATTGTTAAGACGCGCACGCAAGGAGCCACGCTCCGCAATTACATTATTCCGTATAATAAAGGTTGAGCAACATCAAAATTAGCTTAGGTGTGTGTAAGAGGTATTGCAAACCCGACCGTGGGAGAATGAACACAAATATTCACAAGACTATCTATTACGAATGTACAACAGTAATAATAAAAAGGTAGCAACATTATATAACCTGTGAAAAACATTGGTATGTGCTTAATTACACATACCATTTTCCATGAAAAACACTAAAATAACCAAAAACGACTAAAAAGCCAATAATGCTTGTTTTGCAATGGTGTTATGCAGGGAGAGAAAAAGGGAAGGTGAACGGATATCACACAAAAGGACTAAAAACGAAGTCAAAACGGGCAAACCAAACATTGGGAATGGAAAAGAACGTGAAAGACAAAGCCAAACGAAGCCGAGAAAAGTCAATCATCAAAAAAGTCAACAAAAAAGTTCAACTGGTCAAAGTCAAAAGTCACCCTGACAAACCCAAGTCAACATGTGAAGAAAAATAAGTTTGAGGGTTAAAATTGCTAAATCCCTAAACTTATTTTTATAAAAGAAATTAAGAGAAAAGAAGACAAGGGTGTATTCTGCCAAGATGTCAAAGATATACTACAAGGGCCTAATCCGCCAAAAGCCTAAGTTTTAACCACCAAGGACGTGTACTGAAAAAGGTTATATAACTTTTGGGGACTTAACTTGCCAAGTCCCCAAAGTAAAAAACCACACGGACTTACGGTGCACAAGAAACCATATCACCATGAGGGACCCTCAACTTGCCAATCCCACAAACTTGCTTGGTGCACCCCCTAAGACCTCCTTTAATAAACTTTTTCCGCCCCTTCAAATCCCACACCATCTCACGGGATTATTCCTCCCTACCTTTTACCCTGCAACCCAAACCAACCCTTGGATAATCCTACCCCCCTCCTCCAGTATCTTTCCCACCTAAAAAAGGCTTTGCCATGTTGGCAATCGCAAACCCCACATTAAAAACCAAACAATTTTTAGTGCCGTTGCCTAGGGAGGCTGTGAAACCGTTTATCGTTTACGTTTGCAATTTGTGTTTTGAAACAGTGAATATTTTCATTTATAAACAATATAAAAAAGTACAAAAAATTTTTCATTTCTTTTAGTATAATTATCATATCTAAACCAAGAAAAAAAACCAAAAATATAAAAACATTGTCCAAAAAAAAGATATAAAATTTCACAAAATTGGAAAAAAAACCAAAAAATAATATTCACAACTGAGTATTATCATAATAACTTCCGGTGAACTTGTGGTTCCCAACTCGAACAAAAGATTTAAAAACTTGCCCTTTGTCTCTACAACGTACGCATCACCTTGAAAAGTTAAACAAACTAATAAAGTGGGTATAAGAGGGGTTGTTCCTAGAAACACCGACCCTAAATGAGAAATAAGCTTCGCGCTATTCCTACTCCTCCGCTCACCTGTGCGTTTTTCTTTTTGAGAGCTACCGTTAAGTAAGTAGATTTATTTGGTTTAAGTTGTCTTATCTCATTGTCCTGGTAAAATCAATTGTTAATTAAATCAATGAAAAACCGAAAAAAAAATAGTGTAAATTTTCTTTTTGATTTCTATGTTGGTGCATGCGCACTCGGATCTCCAAGCCCATAGACGTCGACAACGCACAAGTCCGACAAACTCTGTTGAATCATCTAATCTTGAAAACATGATAATCCACACAAATATCACGGATGGCTGATAATCGTACTATGCGCAACTGCACCGAAGCACCACCGAGGGGTTACGAGGATGCGATAGTTATTCCGGAAATCACCGCGAATAACTTTGAGATCAAGCATGGTCTTTTGAATCTTGTCCAAAACAAGCAATTTTTTGGACACGAAAAAGAAGACCCACATGCTCACATCCGTTATTTCAACAAGATCACTTCTACGATGAAGATTACCGAACGTTCCAAATAGTCGGTTAAACTAATGCATTTCCCTTTCTCTCGAAGGGCAGCCCAAAATGGCTAGAAAAAGAACCCCCTCGGTCGATTGAAACATAGGATGATCTTGTTTTTCGAAATTTATATAACAAATTCATCCCTCCCTAAAACGACAAATCTCAGAAATGAAATCACAAGATTATCAGCATAAAATTTAAAAGAGACGATTTTATGATGCTTGGGATCGTTTTCAATGATTCTTTAAGTGGATGCCTCCATCATGGGGTTTTCATAATTGCATCTACTCGATACAATCTATAAATGCCCTAAAGACTCAATTGAACAAGATTCATAGAACACTGCTGCCGGAGGTAACATCTTAGACAAAAAATCCTCGAGAAATGTTTAAAAATCACTATAGCAAGCAGAAGGTACGCCAATCAAGAAACAAAGCTGTTGTAGCTAAAAGATACAAGCTCTTCCACCAAGCAGTCTCATCTGATGTGCTGAACTCAACGACAAGGTTCGTCATTAATTCTCAGACAGACAGAACCAACCCCAGCTTCCGCCCCCGTAAAATGCGTTGAACAAAGTTGTGTAACTTGTGGGGAGGTCATACTTATCAAAACTGACCCAGCCGCTGAATAACAACATTTACCATGACAATATCCAAAGTATGTTCCCCAGGCCGCTGCTGCCAATATCAACCAAGTCTAATACTGGTTATCGACCTCCGAGGTCTCAAATCAAATTCGTCTCCTGGTTTCCCTCCCATTCAGAACTCATGCAAATATCAAAACAAAATCAATCGAGGAAAATAAACTCAATCAAAATAGAGTAAACAATTTCAACAAAGGTCATGATTTATCTACCTCCGTCAATCAACCAGTAGCTCCTCGAGGACCTGCTCCTCAGAACACACGGTGTTCAAAACAGATTTTGAAAGGATATGTCACTGCCAAGATGCAAGTGGTATGAGAAACATGCAAAACCAAGACAAAACCTGCAATCCCAAATGGCAAAATTTAAACAGACCATGCATTCAAAAATTTGTTACTCGCTATAACCAGCTTCAACTTCCGGTTCTGGAGACTCTTTCCTGGTAACACAGTTAACCTACCCAAAGGAAGATTTAAAAGGAATCACTACCCGAAGTGGTGTTACACATCCAAGGACCGAAAGCGTTAATCGAAGATCCGAGGTGACAAAGGACACGATGCCTCCTGACTAATGAACGAACACCGAAGACTTCCAACCTCTTTTGTTCAAATTCAGGTCTCGTAATCCAAATCCCTGAGCCCAATGTTTTGCTACCCTGTTGTTACTCCATTTCCTAAAGCATCAATTTCATTTCCATCAAGAAGAAATGATGAAAG
The DNA here is from genome assembly GCA_026074375.1 of Tanacetum coccineum. NCBI lineage: Eukaryota > Viridiplantae > Streptophyta > Magnoliopsida > Asterales > Asteraceae > Tanacetum > Tanacetum coccineum. The sequence continues at coordinate 18,346 of BQNB010077101.1, read as the reverse complement.
GCGCAAGGAAAAGCTAACGACCCAATTCGAGAAAATAATTCTATAATCTTAAGAGATTTGAGTTTCGAATTAGCTTTACCGATTCCATTGATGCTTATGCCTAAATTCTCGACCTTTAAAAAACCTTAATTGGAAAACAAAGAAAAATTGAGCGAATTGCAATAACTCCCTTTGAATGAACCTGCTCAGCGTCATCCACACAAGTTACCAAAGAAACTTTGAGACCCTGGCCGATTTTCTGATTCCAATGTGAATTTACGGGGATGTACTACATGCAACGCCATTGGCGAACTTGGGGCGAGCATTAACTCCTGCTTATTCTGTATGGAACAATCTATCTCGTTCCTGTATTGTACCCCACTTGCATGACCACTAGAACAGCTTACCGTTCGATCACTAACCGATCGGTATCGCTGAAGATGTCTTTTGTGAAATTGGGAAAATTCCAATTTCCACTGACCTGTTGTTGATTTTGAACCAGACCCCCGAGTACCTTTAATTCTCGGGCGATGTTTCTTGAAAACCAGTCATGCTTTGATAGATGTTTATGAAGGTGAGATTACCCTTCGTGTTGGCAAGGAGGCCATCACATTCAATCTGGACCAAACTTCAAGATACACAGCTGATTACAACCATATGACGGTAAACAAAATCGACGTCATTGATATGGCTTGTGATGAGTATTCTCAAGAGGTCCTAGGATTTTCAAACGTGATCGCGAGTGGCAATCCCACTCCATATTTTGAGCCTATTGTTTCTACTGCTTCTCCAAATCTCACTCCTTTCGGGGACAGTGATTTTCTTTTATTTGAAGAAGCAGATTCGTTTCTTGCTCTAGAAGATGATCCAACTTCATCTGAAGTTGATCCAACTTATCAGGATCCTGAGGGGGACATCCTGCTTCTAGAAGCAATTTTGAACAGTGAACCACCACCCCCCTCCCAAATCAAGAACAATATCTGCCTGGAGTTAGGAAAGAACTCAAACTCTGTGAAGCTAAAACCGTTGAATCTTCCGTTGATGAACCTCCCGAGGTTGAACTCAAGGAACTGCCACCCCATCTTGAATACGCATTTTTAGAAGGTGACGACAAGTTGCCTGTCATAATTGCTAAAGACTTAAAAGATGAGGAAAAGGCAGCTCTTCTCAAGGTTCTCAAGTCCCACAAGCGAGCCATCGCTTGGAAACTCTCCGATATAAAGGGTGTTAACCCAGAATTTTGTACTCACAAAATTCTAATGGAAGAGGACTACGAACCATCTGTGCAAAGTCAGAGAAGGGTAAACCCAAAAATCCACGACGTTATCAAGAAGGAGGTTGAAAAACTCCTTGACGCTGGATTGATTTACCCCATCTCTGACAGCCCTTGGGTAAGCCCGGTACACTGTGTACCTAAGAAAGGAGGCATAACCGTCATCACAAATGATGAGAATGAACTAATTCCTACTCGATTGGTCACGGGATGGCGAGTATGTATTGATTACAGAAAGCTTAATGAAGCCACCCGAAAGGACCACTTCCCATTGCCCTTCATGGACCAAATGCTCGAAAGACTAGCAGGAAACCAATACTACTGTTTCCTCGATGGCTTCTCGGGTTATTTTCAGATCCCAATTGACCCAAAAGATCAAGAAAAGACAACCTTTACTTGCCCATACGGAACTTTCGCCTATCGTCGCATGCCTTTTGGGCTATGCAATGCTTTCCAACGATGTATGATGGCAATCTTCCACGATATGATTGAAAAAATGATGGAAGTATTTATGGATGACTTTTCGGTCTTCGGGGACTCTTTCTCTACATGCCTATCCCATTTGGAAAAAATGTTGAAACGGTGTGAAGACACCAATTTGTCCTTAAACTGGGAGAAGAGCCATTTTATGGTGAAGGAAGGCATTGTTCTCGGACACAAAATTTCTAAGTCGGGAATTGAGGTTGATCGTGCTAAAGTTGAAGTTATAGCCAAGCTCCCTCATCCGACTACTGTGAAAGGTGTCCGTAGTTTCCTTGGGCACGCCGGTTTTTACCGACGATTCATTCAGGACTTCTCAAAAATTGCCCGTCCTATGACTCATTTGCTTGAAAAAGAGACTCCATTTTTCTTCTCTGAAGAGTGTATCGAATCCTTTAATACACTCAAAAGAAAATTGACTGAGGCTCCGATCTTAATTGCTCCCGACTGGGACTTGCCCTTTGAACTAATGTGTGATGCAAGCGACTTTGCAATTGGGGCAGTCCTCGGGCAAAGAAAAAACAAGCATTTTCAACCTATACACTATGCTAGCAAGACTATGAACGAGGCTCAAACTCATTACACTACGACCGAAAAAGAATTACTTGCCGTAGTGTATGCCTTTGAGAAATTCCGGTCATATCTTGTTATGTCCAAAAGCATAGTGTATACTGACCATTCTGCCATCAAGTATCTCTTTGCCAAGAAGGATGCTAAGGCAAGACTCATGCGGTGGATCCTATTGCTCCAAGAATTTGATATTGAAATTCGAGACAAAAAAGGAGCAGAAAATCTTGCTGCAGATCATCTTTCAAGACTGGAAAATCCTCACCAAGATAAGTTCGAGAACAAGGAAATAAATGAAGCATTTCCTCTCGAAACCCTTGGATCTATTGCTCTTAAAGATGATAGTACCCCATGGTTTGCATTTGCAGATTTTGCAAACTACCTGCGGGGAATTCCGTACGCGGGTAACTTCGTTGTGAAGGGCATGTCAACCCAACAGAAAAATAAGTTCTTCAAGGACGTGAAACATTATTTTTGGGATGACCCCTTCTTGTTTAAAATTTGTGCGGATCAAGTGATCAGGCGATGTGTGCACGGCAAGGAAGCTCTCGACATTCTCGAGGCTTGCCACAATGGACCCACCGGGGGACATCATGGTGCAAACCTAACCGCCAAAAAGATCTTTGATTCCGGCTTCTTTTGGCCCACCATTTACAAGGATGCCCACGAGTTTGTCAAAAACTGTGACTCGTGCCAACGACAAGGAAAAACTTCGCAACGGGATGAGATGCCTCAAAACTCCATCCAAGTTTGTGAAATCTTTGACGTTTGGGGCATTGACTTTATGGGCCCGTTCCCGTCTTCACGAGGGAACAAATATATTCTCGTGGCCGTTGACTACTTGTCAAAATGGGTTGAAGCGAAAGCGCTCCCCACCAATGATGCCAGAGTCGTTTGCAAATTCCTAAAATCTCTCTTCGCCAGATTTGGTGCCCCTCGAGCTATCATAAGTGATCGCGGAACTCATTTCTGCAATGACCAATTTGCAAAGGTCATGCAGAAATATGGAGTCACTCACCGTCTCTCCACCGCGTATCATCCACAAACAAGTGGGCAAGTCGAGGTGTCAAATCGTGGTTTGAAACGTATCCTTGAAAGGACCATAGGTGAAAACCGTGCTTCCTGGTCGGACAAACTAGATGATGCACTATGGGCCTTCCGCACAGCTTACAAAACGCCCATCGGGTGTACTCCTTACAAGCTTGTGTATGGAAAGGCATGCCATCTTCCGATCGAGCTTGAGCACAAAGCCTATTGGGCCTTGAAACAAGCAAACTTTGATCTTTCTACTGCGGGTGATCACCGGAAAGTTCAACTCAATGAACTTAACGAACTTCGTGATCATGCCTATGAGAACTCATTGATCTATAAGGAAAAAACAAAGAGAATCCATGACTCCAAGATCAAAAATCGCGTTTTCAACGTCGGTGATCGAGTCCTCCTCTTTAATTCAAGATTGAAGATTTTCTCGGGCAAACTAAAATCCCGTTGGAGTGGACCATTCACCATCACTCAAGTCTTTCCTTACGGCACTGTTGAGCTATCTCAAGCCAACGGGCCGAATTTCAAAGTGAATGGTCATCGTGTTAAGCACTACTTTGGAGGGGACGTACCACAATTGGTAGTCCCGGATCTCCAAACATTCCCTAATGTCCAATAAATTCAGGTGACGGGTCAAGCATAGCGACCTTAAACAAGCGCTTCGTGGGAGGCAACCCATGCTTATCCGTAGTTGTAATTGTATGAATAAGTGTTGTTTGTTGTGTGAGATAGCTTGTCTTTTCTATCACCCGTGTTTCGTGTTGTTGTTGTTTATTGTCCAGGATTGCCCGGATTGTGAAGGCTCTCGTGTTCTCGGTTTTGTCTATTCGATCACTCGAGCTTCAAATCCTCAGCTTCATTTTGGGAATCCCGATATCCTAATCTAATCGACTAACGTTTTATCATTTGGCATACTTCATAAACGGCCTTAGGATAACGTAGTACCCTTCAAAACATCGAGGACGATGTTTAGTACTAGTTTGGGGGGGTATCTTCGATTTGATTGTTGCCTGCAGCATTGTTACCACGTAATCCCGTATTTTCACCAAAATTTTTGCAAAAATACCAAAAAAATGAAAAAATTTAAAAAATTTTCAAAAATAAAATAAGTGTTTTGTCACAGTTTTGACTTTTCTTTTGGGTAGAATGAGAATAATTTTTGACTCGATCGGGCGTGTTGAGCCCTAGCTAGTTCCTCAATTGTAGGCTAAGCTTTCACGAATTCTATTGCTTAGAATTTTAATAAGGTGAAGAACAAGAAATGATAGAGTTAAATATAAGTTTATGTGTTAAGCAAGATTCGTCTCAAAACTTATATGAATAACTTGTGTTCTTTTTCTCCCATAAGCTTCTAATCCACCTAATCATACGTGCTTGTTCAACTAAGTCAATCGATGTTTTCAGAAAAAGCTTCAAATTTGTAACTTGATTCTTTAAAAGCAAGGTTTTGAAAGATAAAATGCCAAAGAAGCATGAATGAAGTATGAATGCAAAAATGCACGAATATTGTAATTATGCCAATGAAGCATACATTTGATCATGTGGAGCTAGTAATAGATGTGTCGTGATATCCCACTCCGCTAACCACGAGGTGGGGGTTCAAACTAAGACGTCTTTACTTCTAGGAATTTGGTGTGTTGTGATATCTCACTTGGAAGAAAGGTCTAGGTGAGGGTTCAAACTAAGACACCGATCCTTAGCCATATTAGGAAGAAGGTGTTGATGTGATTCCCCACTACGCTAGCAACGGGGTGGGTTTTCAAACTAAGAACACCGGTCGTTGGTTGTGATATCCTACTAGGGAGCGAGGCCTAGGTAGGTGTTCAAACTAAGCAACACATTCCTAGCTTTAAGAACGTATGAAAATGATAAATATGTTGCAAAAAGTGCTATGGTTTAAAATCAAGTTACAAGTACCTAATAAGTTGTTGCTTTGAGTCGTGATTCATCTTGAATTATGACTATGAAAATAAGTTGATCTATGGTTGAGTTAAAACGAGCACACACATTCAAATCATATATCCATGTTGGGAGTAAAAAGTTCGCAAGTCATAAGTATGAGGGCTTAACATCTAAACTTATATCGATAATGATCTTGTTTAATTGCTTAGCTTGGGGCTTGTGAAAAAAATCGGGGACGATGAAATTATCCGTCAGGACATCCGTGGATTATTCTACGAACGTTTCTCATTCTATGATCCCATTGTTGATAAATAAAGGAAGTCAAACAAATATTAAATCAAAAAAAAAAAAAAAAATTTGGTGAGAACTGGGACTTGTCGAGGCTATTGATTCTTTTATTCCCTTTGATAAACGCTTGGCTACTTTTCCAAGTTATTAGCCGAGGGGATTTGAGATTTTTTTTGGTTTCTCGAGTGCTTACTTCATAGCATTGCGTGGGACACGCAACATCTTAGTTTGGCAACATCTTAGTTTGGGGGATTTTCGATTATGTGTTTAATTACACATACCATTTTTTCATTTAAATGAACTCAAAAGAATAAAAACAACAAAATACATTGTTATTTGTATGTATCTTTTGTAATTGTGTGCAGGGAACATATCTCACCAAAAAGACGAAAAACCAGGCAAAAAACTCGACAAAAAAGGACACGAGATGGAAAATTTAGTGTGAAAACGAAAGCCAAATGCAAAGTTTAAGTCAACTCCGAGAAGAAAAAGCAAAGAAAAATGTAACTTGAGGGGTCAAAAATGCCAAACCCCTAAGTTATATTAAGGAAACAAAGAGAGGGGCTGATCAAAGTCTAAAGTCATCCACATGAAGAAAATACAACTTGAGGGGCTAAAACTGCCAAGCCTAAGTTGTATTACAAAAGATTAAAAAGACAAGGGCCAAAACTGCCAACCGGGCAGAGATTACAATTAAGTTATAAGACTTCAGGGGACCAAACTGCCTACTCCCCCAAAAAGTCTTCTTTCCCGCCCAACAAACCCAGGTACAACTTGGTGGTCGTCCCATACCTTCTCCCCTGCAAAACCACTTCTCTCCCTAGCCAAAATCATTTCACCCACCCTACTACTTCCCCCCAGCTGTATAAAGTCCATGTTGGCAATCCCTCTCCATTCCCAAAGCATTTCGATGGTTGAGATTGTCTCCAAAGAAGCTCAAAAGAAATCAAAGGCTGGGATTTGCTTTAGACTCTCCTCACACAACAAGCACACTTGTTTTTATCTCTACAAAGAAGCACAAGCTGCAAGTCCAAGACTTCGGCTATAAATAGAGCTTTTTGTAAGCCTTTGAGGCATCTTAGTTTAATCTAGTTTTTAGTTTTAATAACTTAGCTTATTTTCAGTTATTTACAGCTTTTATTTCACTGCTTTGTAACACTTTCAAAATTAATGCAAGTTTGAAGTTTTTAAATCAATACCAGTGTTAAGTTTCTTAATCATATTGTTTTGTGTTCAAAGAGTTCTCAATACAGCTTGTTTATAAGCTGCCTTAATCAAGTAAATCTAAAAAGTTAAGTAGTAAAGAGAAAATCATACCAATCACTCTCAAATATACCACAGCTTATTGTATGGATGATAAGCCAGTTCTGGATGGGCTTATGGACTCTTACTAACTTGTTTTCTACAAGTTAGAGCTTGTAGATTGTTGATTTAGCCCTGTTTTGAGCAAGGGTGTTGTAAGTCTCTCTTTTTCTTACTTTACTTATTTATTGCAGAACTGTTAGTTCATTTGTTAACACTGTTAGTTTTAAGTTAATACTGCTAGACCAATTCATGCTTATTTAAGTGCTTATTATTGATTAATATTTGCTTATAAGTGTTTTACTTTGTTATTTGATAATCTGTTTTTAATTAGTTTGAAAGAAAAATGATTTTTAAAGGCTATTTTCAACTAACAGTACTAACCTGTAGTTAGTACTGCTAGTTCATTTTAGGAACAGTACTAACTCAACACTAGCAGTACTAACTTAAAGTTAGTACTGGTAGTTATTTTAGTTAATACTGGTAGTTCATTTTAGCTTATCAGCTTATTATCTCTGCTTATTAAAGATTTCCTTAGCTTTTTAGAGTATATTAAACCATTTTCCTTTACTTTCTTTAGGGGTAAGCTCATTTAAGCTTATTTTCCCTTTTCAAAGTATTTTCAAGTGTTCATCAGTTTTAGTTTTCTAGCTTATTTATCATTATAATCTATTCTGGTTGCTTAATCTTATGCCTAAATGCTTATTAGGGGTAGTTAATTATCTGTTTTAGCTTATTTGCTTATTTCTTGTTTCATAGTGTTTTGTTTAAGCTAGCAGTACTAACTTAGACCAACAGTACTAACATATAACTAGCAGTACTAACTTCAAGTTAGTACTGGTAGTTAATACTGGTAGTACTGCTGTTAGTACTGTTGAGCTTATCTTATTTTATTTAGCGTAATTGCTTTTTGTATTTGCTTATTTAGAGTTAGTTTAGCTTATTTGATTTGTCTTAAGTTTATTTGAGCTTATTCGTGCCTTAGTGTAGAAGTTTTAAGTGTTTTTGCCATTTCTAGCTTTTGTTTGTGTTCCAGCTTTTTCTCTTTGCTATTTTTATGTGCTTTTGCTTAGTTTTATCAGTTTTAGTGCCAAATCATTCCTTGTGACATTCAAACACAAATCATCAATCGTCTTGCGATTTTCCATCTCTAGCCTCGTTGGGACATAACGACCCGGGAACACTCTATACTGCTTCCGGTTTTCTTGATCTCGCGGATTCTGGTCCTTTGTTGTATTTATATTATATATAGATAGATTTTAAGGAGTAAGTTTTGGCGAGTCACTCATCTGAGGTTAGTGGAGAGGAGCATATGGAGATGGGTACTGCTGATGCAGAGACTATTTTAGATTTAGGTATTAGTAAGGGAGTTGGAGCTCATACTAAGGATGGTATAGATTTGGGTGTTGAGGTTGCTACTAGTGATATTAGGGAGGACAAGGAAGAGTTTGAGGTAGAGGCCAGTGCAAGAGGCACGATGGAGATCGTTGTAGATCCTTTGGCTACTTGTGATATTTCTGAGCCTACTAGAGGAGATGCTCCTGATCTTGAGGGTACTCTTTATGATATATCTCATTACATGTCTGAGGTTCCTCTTGATATGATTACAGAGTTTGAGACTGCTCAGAGACAGTTGGAGGCTGGTCAGTTGGAGGCTAGTAGAGAGAGAGCTGGTTTAGCTGATAGGGTTAGGAGTCTAGGACGGGAGAACCAAAGGGTTCGAGCCTTGTTGTGTATCAAGAGAGATCGTGTCGACAGTCTTCGTCGTCACATGGCACTTTCTCAGGAGGAGTTTTGTCAGGTTCGTAGGGATCGTGAGGATACTTGGAGGAGACTTAAGAGGTTGGAGTCACTTGTTGAGAGACGTTTGGGATTGCGCCATTAGTTTGGTAGTACCATGGTTATATAGGACATTAGACTGATGGTTAGGTCTAGATGTTAGTAGTAAAAAAATTGTAAATCATGTACCCATTATGGGATGATTGTAACCAAATGATGCTTTTATATATGATATGAAAAGCTTGTTTTAATTCTCTCGCGTGTTCGTCTTTATTGTTATTTACTTGTTCTGGCAAAATATGTTCTTTTGTATTTTCCTTTATAAACCTTATTTACCATTTATAGTGGATATATCTCGTATCAAATCTCACCATGTGTTATGTCTTGTGATGTAGAACATGACTATCACTCGCTCTGGTATGACCCTAGAGGCAATTAAAGAACTCGTTAACCAATGAGTGGAAGAAGCGTTGGCTATTTATTAGGCAACCGGTGCTGCCAATGCTCTCGAGGTTGAAAGTCAAAGCCAAAACGGCAGTGACAGTGATAATAGAAATGATAGAAATGGAAATGGTGGAAATTGAAATGGTGGAAATGGAAATCCAAATGTGAATGATAGAGGTGCTAAGCCCGTTGCTCAAGAGTGTACATACCAGGACTTCATTAAGTGTCAACCACTCAACTTCAAGGGAACGGAAGGAGTTGTTGGGTTGATAAGGTGGTTTGAGAAGATGGAAATAGTATTCCATATCAGCAATTGTCCAAAGAAATATCAAGTTAAGTATGCTAACTCCCATGTTGAAACCCTGCTCAAACTAGTGGAACTCACATAAGAGAACCATTGGAACTGATGCTGCATTTGCCATGTCATAGAGAGAGCTCATGAAGTTAATGGCTGAAGTGTATTGCCCAAGAAATGAAATTTAAAATATGGAGTCTGAGCTGTGAGATTTGACCGTGAAGAACAATGATTTGGCTGCTTATACTCAGAGATTTCAAGAGTTGACTATGTTGTGCACCAAAATGGTTCCTGAGGAGGAGGATCGAGTTAAGAGGTTTATTGGTGGTCTCCCAGATAATATCCAGGGGAATGTGATTGTTGCAGAACCTACAAGACTCCAAGATGATGTTCGTATTACCAACAATTTAATGGATTAAAAGTTAAAGGGTTATGCTACAAAAAATGCTGAAAATAAGAGAAGGTTGGAGGTCAACCAGAGAGATAACCGTGGGTAGCAACCACCATTCAAAAGATAGAATGTGGCAAGAGCCTACACGGCTGGTAACAATGAGAAAAGGGCATATGTTGGGCCTTTGCCTTACTACAGCAAATGTAAGCTACTTCACAAAGGACCGTGCATTAAAGTGTGGGAAGTGTAACAAGGTCAGACATATAACCAAGGATTGTGTAAATGCAGTTGCTGTCCTAGCTACTCAGAGAGCTCCAGTAGTGAATCAGAGGGTTCCTACTTGTTTTGAGTGTGGGTGTAGAATACTAGTAATCTATAACACCAAAGAACAATAAAGAAATCTAAAGAGAGAAAGTGGATGGGAGGATGGTTCTAGTGAGAGAAAGTAACAAAGAAAGAAAGATTAGATTAAGTGTAAAAATGAACCAACCAACACCCTCTCCATGTGTGAAGAGGGTATTTAAACAATAGCAAGGGGCCGGCCATGGGCTTTCCATGAGCCTTTGGCCCGGTTAGCTTACTAACATTACATATGATTAATCTATGAGCCATGACTAACTATATTGGAAGTGACCGATACTTTTTGTATTCCTAACAATCTCCCCCTAAGGGAGGTCACTCCAATTTACAAAAAATTAGAACCTAGCATACTATGTTTTGACTTTAGTCTTGAGCTTATAGTCTTTAACTTGTGAATTAATGTAGTGATCTTCGAATTTAGGCTTTGACTTGTATCTTTTACTTGACATGAATGTGATCTTGAACTTCTTGAGATCATCAACCAAGCATAATCTCTTTACATCAACTTGTGATCTTTTGCCAACTTATGTACTTGTGACTTTTGGACCAACATGCTCATACTATTCTTGATTTGATAACTTGAAAGCCTTAATAATGCATCTTTCTTAAAGTTCTTTAACTGTAATACTTCTTCGCTTCAAGAAGAACGTATGCTATCAGAGTAGCAGAAGTCTTGAAACATGTACTTGAGCTTACATGATGTTTTTATAAATGTTGGTCGAGTATGAGCATGTGGCTATGAATCTTGTGAGACTACTAGAACCAGGTACCTCCACGTTCATCTTTATATATTCTTGAAATAAAATAGTTAGCAATAAATCTGGGGGGAAGAATATGGCTTTGTCATTCCCCTTGGTTTGGTTAGAGTAACCTTCGAATCCGTGAGGATCGACCTGTGATCAGGTAGATTCAATTTAAGAAGAATATCCTTGATAGGATTTCCAACTGAAGTATTGAATCCTTCTAACACATATGTATTAGATTCATCATACTCAGCATGTTCTTATTATCAGAATGTCTCAAAGCAGACGAAGCGATAAGAGTGAATCAGCGAGCTACTATCTTACCGATTGAAATAAAAATTGATTTGAAAACCAATCGATGTGTCACTTGCTAAAGTGGTTTTGTGACACATCGAGAGTTTTAGCATTTCAAAATTCATCAATCGTCAATTCATATACTGGAACAAGTTTGATTCATTAAGAATCGCACCATAATTTCTTTCTAGTTGTCACAAGCTTGATTCATATAGAATCGCACAAGTCACCTACCAAGAGCTTGTTTGATGTTGGCTCTAGCAGGATTTCCATCGTCATTGTAATTACTTTCGTATCACTTTGATGTTCTGGCAAAATCACAAGGATAATGCATAGGACTCTTACATTATTACTTGTTTTCACAGTGTGTGAGCAACAAATACATTTGGATAGTGTCCTAATGAGATTTATAGATGATCTCTTGGCTCTAGACTCAATAGTGCACTTTGGTTTTAGTAATCAGAGGCTGGAGCAGACTGCCACCTTTTAAATACCAACTAACTCGGAGTGAGAAAGTCGATAGAAATGCGTGTAATCTCTGTAAGAAATGAAACAAGAGTCTGTTGAGAGACCTTGAGTGGCTAGGGAGGGTTGTACATAGCGTCACTGGGTCCATGACTATCTTCAATGTCAGACAACAACTTAGTGTTTCTAATAGTTTATGTATTGACCCAGTTTCTGCCTAAGTGTATGGAGGGCTTCTTTCTTTTCACCCTTTATCCTTACAATTATTTTTCATTCTTCAACCCCTTCAGCGCTTACCGAGACTTTATGACTAATACCTTGTTGGGTTTGTTCTAGTATTAGCTCCATCTCAGTCGTCACTCTTCCCTTATTCTCACATTTACTCCTTTTTATATCATACCTAAGGACTTCTACACTAACTAGTGGAATATCCCTGGGTAGATCCCTCTGGTTCTGGATGGATTATGGGAATGAATACCTAAACTTAACCACCTTATAACTTCAATACAGTAATTTAAATGGTCGGTCTTTGGTATTTCCACATTTTAGCCAATCACGTAACCATTTGCACCCCCTTCATATGTGCATTGATTATTCCAAAGAGTTTAGTACATTTGTGGGTTAGCGTACACATGAGATCTTAAAATCACATTATCAGCCATATATTTTAATTACATTTTCTCCCCTTATCAAAAATGTCAAGTCTATTGATATTTTAGATACCAAAAGATTAAAATTTATGCTCACGGGGAGAGAAATGTTTTGATTATTTACAAGCCTTATTAGGAATATTTTAATGCTCTCCCTAAATTTATGAGGGTATATAAGACAGTGTCGAGTATAATAATTTGAAAGATTTTGAATTTACTAAGAAATTCTTAAAAACTTTGTACTTAAGCACTCCTTATTAACACCATAAGTCTACACTACTTATTTACATATTTACAAGTATATTTTGTACGAGGTTTGACCTGAGATATGAGAATAGCATATGATAAATCATATGGTCCTTTCCAGCAGCCGTAGGTCTCCCCCGTAAGGTCTTCCACCAACAAAATTTTCCAAGCTTCTCATCAATCTTCTATATCTGAGCTTCTTATCGATAGCATTGATCATCACACGAGCTCTTTGTGTGTCTTGTTTACTTCATTTTCTCTTTGACAAGTACTCCATCTCAATCCCTAAGGCAATATCATTGAGAGCAGTACGTACATGGTTGAGTGTGCCATCACAAAACTTGTAAAGTTCATCAGTGCGCATCAGACAATTTCTGTTCATTTCATCTACATAGATAATGCCTTGGATATCAGGGTAAGCAGTGTAGGCAGTCATTCTTCTAAGATCTGAACGGTATGTGTCTGGCTTTTTGAGGTTGATCTTCTTTTGATAGCTTTCGACTCCCAATTGTAGATCTTCCACACGTTCTTGAATGACAATACGTCTAGTGAACATTCGTAAAGCCACATTCAATGCATACCATTCTTCTAAGTTGAGGTTGGTCAACTTATCTTGAACAAGGAGAAGTAACATGTCTTTAATGTCTTGTCGATGAAGTCTTTTGAAGTCGTTTTCTCTAAACTTGTATAGCTGATCGTCCTGTCTTCGAACAATAATCTCTTCCAAATGACTGTAGCCAAACCACTTCATGATCTTGAGGCTGGTTACTACAATAATCATGTGTCTGGAGTAGACATCTTTTGATGTTTCCATGTTGGAAGCATATCCATAGAATTTCTAACATTTTAGACCCCAGTGATAAGTTCCCTAGTAAGCATGCTTGTCGTAGACAACTTTTATAGGACACCATATTCTAGAAACCTTATCTTCAATCCATTTAACTTGACCATAATCAGCAGCGTTTGTCTTGGTGATGGAAGTGGTGTATTTTTGACTTGAGCTCCCTCCTTTCAGATATTCAAGATCGTTGTTGATGAAGTGATCCAAGGGGATAACTTGACGACCTTGTTCATTCAGAATTAACAGTAATAAGTCATTCCCAGCTTGCCATGTGAAGAGTGTTAGATCAACTGCACCTTTGTAGAAATGTTATGAGATTAGGAAGCTTGACAGCATGTCGTACCATGCACGTGGTGCTTGTTTAAGATCGTAGAGGGCCTTTTTCAGCTTGTACACATGTGATGGGTTGTCCTGATCAACAAATCCTTCTGGTTGAGAAATGTAGACCTCTTCTTTGAGCTCGCCATTTAAGAAAGTTGTTTTGACGTCCATTTGGTAGATCAACATATTCTTATGAGCTGCGTTTGCTACGAAGATATGGATGGCCTCTATTCTAGCAACCAGTGAAAATGATTCCTCGAAATCAATTCCCTCTTCTTGCCTGAATCCTTGAGCAACTAGTCTAGCTTTATTCTTTAGTACTCCACCAAATTCATCCGTCTTGACCTTATAAATCCATTTTAGTTTGATCAATAACACTTTATCTAAACACTGCACCAATTCCCAAACTTCTAGTCTTTGAAATTCATAAATTTCTTCTTGCATTGCATCGATCCATGACGGTTCGATCATTGCTTGTTTGAAGTTCTTTGGTTCTACAAAAGTTAGGAAGGCATCAAAATAACACCACATGGCGTCTGTTTGGAGTTGTTTTCTCGTAGAGATAGAGCGAGAAGGATCTCTGATGACGTTTGCTATAGAATGACCCTTAGTCCATTTACCAAGGTGTTCAAATGGAGTGTAGGTTTATCTCATATTCGATGATGATCCTTGAGTTATCGAGTCTTCATGAAGAGATTCATGAAGTGGATCATCATGAAAAATTAGTGTTTTTGGTGATTCTTAAAAACCTTGAGAAATATTTAGAGAATGTTCTTGTTCTTGTGTTGATGGAGTACTTGATGATGAAGCATCCTGGCCAATGGAAGTTGACACAGGAGAATCGACTAAAACTGCAGCTCTTGGTGCAGCAGCGACTGGAACTGGAGAAACAACAATTGATGGAGGATTGAAGTATTCATCGAAGATAGTTTGAAACAAGTGATCCCAATCATCTCTGTTTGGTGGAATACAAGGTTTGTTGAGAAACAATGTTTGGAACGAGTCCTGAACTGGATGTTGCAGGAGTCATAGAATGAAGCCCGGGTCCTGAACTGAATTTTTCAGAAACCATTATTGTCAGCTCATCGAATGTCACATGAATTGTTTCTATAATTTTCCGAGTTCTTTTGTTGTAGATTCTGAACGCTTTCTTTGCGGGCACGTAACCAACCAAAATACCAATGTCAGCTTTTGCATCTAATTTACTCCGGTCGTCATTGTCATTGGTAGGATAACAGAGTGCACCAAAGACATGAAAGAATGATAAATCTAGTTTCGTATCTTGCATAAGCTCATATGGAGTTTTGTTGTATCAAAGGCGGATTATTGAACGGTTTTGGGTGTAACAGGTTGTATTGATTGCTTCGGCCCATAAAAATAATGAAGCTTCAGAAAATATTAACATTGTACGAGCAGCTTCTACAAGAGTTCAGTTTCACCTTTCGACAACGCCGTTCTGCTGAGGAGTACGAGCAACAAATGCTTGATACGAGATGTCAACATTTTCATAAAATTCACGAAGTGTCTGATTAACATATTTTGTTCCGTTATCTGTTCGAACATTACGGACGGTGGCACTCAAACGAACTTGAATATTTTTTATGCATTTGATGATGGCCTTAGGAGCTTCATCTTTTGTTCTTAAAAATCTGACCCAAGTAAATCTTGAGTAATCGTTGACAATCACTAAGATATACCTTTTCCCGTTAATACTCGCCACACGCATTGGGCCACACAAATTCATATGCAAAAGATATAGTTTCTCTTGGTTAGTGTCTTCAGCTTTGGGTTGATGGGAGGATTTCTTGCTTTTTCCTAATGCACATGCTGAACATAGATGATCTTTCTGAAATTTAAGTCTTGGAATGCCTCGTGCAAGACTGTCTTTAGCTAGCTTGTTAAGAGTGCCAAAGTTGAGGTGTGATAACCGACGATGCCATAACCAGCTCTTAGTCTTTGACGCTTTAGATAGAAGACAGATCGAAGATGTTTTAAGCATGTCATCAAGAGAAATTATGTACAAATTTATGTCTCGGGATTTGGAAAGTAGATCAACACCTTCTAAATTACGAATAAAGCAAGTGTTTTTCTAAAATAAAACTTCAAGATCCGCGTCGCAAAATTGACCAACATAAAACAAGTTATGTCCAAGCCCCTCGACGTAGTACTCTTGAGATAGTAACATTTCCCAGCTGATAGTCACCATACCCCATATTTCTTGCAATATGGTCGTTCCCGAATCTAACTGTACCTAGAAATTTACTAACAAAGTTCACGAGCTGAGGGCAGTTCCCTGTCATATGTTTTGAACATCTAGAGTCCAGATACCAAAGAACAATCTGGACAACCTGAAATGACAAGAGAAGAAGAAGATGGAATATCTTTAGCATTGGATCCCCAAGTATGATTGGGTTCCGAGTAGTTAGCATTCTTAGATTCTATAATCTTAGCCTTTTTACTCGAACCTACATTTTTAACATTTTTGGGTTTCCTGCTGTAGACTTTAAGCTCTGGTTTTTGTGTTTCAACTGAGTGGGAAGTGGTTTTCTTAGGAGGCACTACGTTAATTGAAGTGATCCTAGTTAAAGGGCACAAGTTACCAACTATAGTGAAAGTTTTGCCTGTTGGTTTCCACTTAAGTCCTACTTCAGTGAATACATGACCTGTAGGTTTCCAAATATTTTGTTTTTTTATGTTGCTTAGCAAATTTAGCATGGTTATTCACATTTTCCACAAAATCAAGAAGACACATATCATGAACACCATCAAACATAGATTTCTTACAAGTAGCACAAATAGGTTCAGAATTCGCATTTAACAATGAATGCTTAACATCAACATCACGAATAGGTTCAACAACACGATTCTTTTTATTAACTTTTCTAGGTTGGACTTATACTTTATTCTTCATGTTCTTACTTGGTATTTGCAAGATTCTATCATTCTTTTTATTGCCTGTAGGCTTGAGGATGTAAGAGGTTCAGCAAACCTAACTTTCTTGACATTGTTTTTAGTTGTGATAGCAACCTTTTTCGCATTAAGTTTAATCGCATTAGGGCATGTATCTCTAACATATACCAGTAACTCCTAAATTTGTTGGGCATGCTTACAGGCAAAGTCTAACGCATTATCTAAAGGCTGTTTTGCTTTAGCTTGTTCGACTATTCCCCAAAGAATATCAGCTTGTTCCTGAGTGTACGTAAGGTAATCTATGTGAGCTTCCCTATTTTGCAATAACCTAGGAGCCAAAGGTTCTAAGTCTAGCTTGAACATGCCTAAAACAATAGTGTAGGCAGATGGTGTTTGTGCATCAATATCAACAATTTCTTTTCCTTTTAACTTTCATAAATCATTTTTCAATGATGTTATCACAAAAACCTTATCTTGAATTTTAGCTTTTAAATCCTCATTTTTAGCAGATTTTAAGTTCAGTTTATCAATTAAAGAGTCACTCTGTTCTTTAGTACGAACACGTGTCTTTTTGATTGAGTCAAATTGATCTTTAAAAACCTGTTTCACATGATTAATTTCTTTACAAAGACGCTCATTTTCCGAAAGCAATTTTGCTACACTATTTTCCAGTTCCACATTTTTGGTCTCTATTTCACAATAATCATAATTGACATTCTCTTTCTTGGACCTTTCTCTCATTGATTTTATAATTTCCTTCAACTTACAAATGGTAGTGTCTTTATCTTGAAGCTGAGCTTTCAAATCATTATTTTTTTAAAATTCTGGAATTTCAAGAGCATTTTGATTATCACAAGATTCAATTCTCTTTCTATCCATATTCACAGATTCGCCAATCAAAGACATAAAATTCATCACAGTCAAAAGAACATCTTGAGACATGATTTGTTGTAAGAGTCGATCATTTTCCAAAAGTAATTATTTCTTAGCAATTTTCAAACAATGGTTTGTCAACTGAAGACTGTTAACAGTACATCCATTTGGTCAAAAACAGTTTGACTTCTATTATTTCATTTAGAAGACTTTATCAAACACATTGAAGATGTTCTTTTTCTTTTAGAGATTTTAGAATTGGAATAATTTCCTAGTTAAAAACAGCTTTAGTATGTTCAAACCCCCATTCACCTTCTGTACGAGCATCAGGTGTAGTCCTTATCTTCACCACGTTGTCAAACCTGGCAAGGTGAAATTTAAGCTTTTTAAGGCTTTCATTCACCAACCCTTGCTTGTCCACTTGCATTGTTTCCCCCAAAACTAGTAGCATTACTCTTATAATCAGTACCAGATTAATTTTGACCGTGTCTCCCCTGAACTTGTTGCACTGTGACCCTGCCATCTTGAATAGTGGCTTGGCTTCTTAGATTCGATGAAGTTCTAAGTTGATTATTGGTTAAGGGGAACCTTGAGGAAGCTACAGCCGTTAGAAAAGTCATTGCCTTATTGAGACAAGCAATTGGATCATTACCTGGAGAGAATACAGGAACAACAAAACTTGAGTCCACAAGAGGTAACTCAGTCATCGGTTGTGTAGAAACCTAAGGTGATTGATAAGCAATTTGTGGAACAGATAAGGTTTGATGATTCATTTGAGACTGATATGGATATGATGGTTGAACTGATGAATGATTAAATTAAGGTTGTGATGGATAAGTAGATGAGTAACTGTTGATCCCACGCCTTGATCGATTCTTTACCTAGTAAAGAGTATGTTACCT
>BQNB010077100.1:0-22368 GCA_026074375.1 Tanacetum coccineum | reverse complement strand
TCAGAGAATGCTTCCAGGTCAAAAGGTGATTCTCTAGGATACCATAAGCCTAAATGTGGTTTGCCCTTAAGGTACTTAAAGATTCTCTTCACAGCATTGAGATGTGAAGTCTTGGGAGTGACCTGAAAACGAGAACAAACACATACTGCATACATTATATCAGGCCTAGAGGCAGTTAAATACATGAGAGAACCTATCATGGATCTGTATAAGTGTACATCCACATCAACAGCTTCCTCATCTTTTGTCAATGCCACTTTGGTCTCCATGGGGGTTATTGCAGTTTTCACATTTACAAGATCAAATTTCTTGAGTATCTCAGCTACATACTTGTCCTGAGATATGAAGATTCCTGCCTTGTTTTGTTTGACTTGTAATCCTAAGAAAAATATAAGTTCACCCATAGAGCTCATCTGAAATCTGCTTTTCATCAAGGCTTCAAACTCATCACACCAAGACTTTTTGGTAGATCCAAAAATGATATCATCAACATACACTTGAACCAGCATGATATCCTTCTTGTCTCTTTTAATAAATAAAGTCTTGTCAATCGTACCCCTCTTGTATCCATGCTTCTCTAGGAATGTTGATAGAGTAGCATACCAAGCTCTAGGAGCTTGATGCAGTCCATACAAAGCTTTGAAAACCTTATAAACCTTCTTAGGGTGATCAGGATCAACAAAGCCAGGAGGTTGGGAGACATAAACCTCTTTGTAGGAACCGATTTAATGCTTCCACTTCATAACCCTCCGAGCTTGTTCTTTTGCATATCCTTATCCCTCCGAGCTTGTTCTGGATCACTGTCTTCCTCAGAAACTGACTCAGATTGAGGAGTAACTGGTTTGGCGATCTCTTTGCCTTTGTGTCTGGTAGACGCACTTGTTCGTGTGGAAGAAGATTGCTTGTATGATGGTGCATTCGATCAACTGTCACAAATCTTGACCATTCTGGTTGAAGTTGTTGAAGAAATTGAACATTCACTTGCATTGGTGAAACTTGCAAGTTGTTCCTTGTCAACTCATTCATCAGTTTATAAAAGAACCCAACTGTCATCTTGTAGAGCTACTCGAAATCTTATTTAGTTCCCCTTGAGAAAGAAACAAGGCAAATAAACAATGCTGTTGATCTTTGTGATTGTTTCTTTGCTGCTTTTGAATAAAGCTGAAAAGTGCATGAGCTCCTGATTTGTGTTGCACTTTGCTTCTAGTTTGCATAGCTGACTTAGGACCACCAAGGATTTGACTTTTTGGGTGAATATTGTGAATCCTAAGAGTAGGAGTAGGACTGACTTCAATTTCTATTAGTAGGCTGTTGAAATCAGTTATCACGCCCTCTTCATCATAAGATGCCTCATCAAAAATTCCTGTCTCAGACTTGTGAAAGATTTCGAGCTCTGGCATAGGTGAATCATCAGGATCAAAACTACCAGTATTAACTGACTCACTACCAGTATTAAAACGGCAGGAGTACTATAAGGTGTATTTCAGATACTTTCCCTAAATTCTTTAGAGCAATTTCTTCCAACTCTCTTCTAAAAGCTAGAATCTTAGGATTATCTTTTGAAGTGTTAGTAGAAGAAACCTTATTCTCTTGTTGAGGTTATGTCAAGATCTCCTCTTTCTTTGAATTTGTAGAAGATTTCCTTGATTCAGCTTTTTCTTCAGTAGTCTTCACAGTTAAAGGCACAACAATAAGCTCTACATCCTCATCTCTTTCCTCAGAAGCATTAGAATATGGAGTTTGAGAATACCCTGCACTGTTATTACTTCCGAAGCTACTACAGTGGGTTAGCTTGAATTTTCAAAGATACAGAATATAGGTTCATAGAGAATCATAAGATAATCAATTCAAACATCCGTCATACCCTACTCCCTTTTGACATTGGAGTTTAACTTTAAGAAAATTAGACATGCTGATTTACTTCTACTACTTTTGGTTACTAAATTTATAAACCCTATAGGCTTTGCTATTTAGAGAGTAACCAACAAGAATCCCTCCATCAGATTTGCCATCATAACTTCCAAGCACACTAAGAGTATCTAAAAATGTAACTTGACACCCAAAAGTCTTATGTATCTGATAATTGTTTTTGTGGCCAAAACAAAGCTCATAAAGGATTTGTTTTGAGGTTTATTCACACTTACCACTATTAAAAATATAGTAAGCAGTACTAACGCTTCCGCCCAAAAAGTAATTTGGTAAGAGTGAGTCTGCTAGCATAGTTTCTAGCAGCAGCCACAATTAGGGTCCAGTTCATTCTCTCACAACTTCATTCTATTGTGGAGTGCTGGCATAGCTATACCCATGTTTTATTCCCGTTGATTTCCACAAAATTCAAGCATATCTCTATTCTTAAAATTCATGCCATTATCTGTCACTAATATTTTAACCCTATGACTAAGGCTGGTTTTTTCAATCTCCTTAATGAAGTTCTAAGAATGCTACTACTATTCATCCTTAGAGGCCAAAAAGAATACCCAACTAAATCTGGTACAATCATCAGTAATTACAAGGCAAATAACTTGCATGATTAATGCTTTTTACAGAAGTAGGACCAAAAAGATCCATATGCAAGGTGTGTAATGGCTTAGTGATTAATCTTTCTAATTTGGCCTTGCAGGAGGCTCTGTGTCAATTTAACCCTTATGAGCAAGCACACATGTATGGTTCATTTTAGAAAACCAAGGAAGGTAGACCTCTTACAAGGTTACCCTTCACAAGATTGTTTAGGGTTTTTAAAATTGATATGTCCTAACCATTACTGTGAGCCACAATTATAGATTCATCAGATAAGGCTATTAAGCCATCAACAGTCAAAACCTTTGCAGAGTAGGTGTCTTCATATCAAACTGTAACATATTGTGATGTTACTAAGGGACCATTATAAGAATCTGATTTTCATCATGCATCTTAAATGTCAGAAAGACCAACAAGCACATTACAGTTTCAGTAAAAAGAACCTTTGCATGCTTATCACATAATTGTGAATATGAGAAAAGTTAAAATGCCCTAATTCTTTTACAAAAGACACACTATCTAAGATCTACATTTACCAACTCTTATTTTCCTTTACCAGATACATGTAACCTTATGCTTACCTCCAAAGATAACAGATCCCCTATTGAATTCTTCAAAACCTCCAGTTGATCTTGATACATGACATGTACCCTGCGCATCCACTATCAAATATACCTCAACCACCATTGTTCTATCTTCAGTGGATGATCCTGCACATAAAAAGAAAAATTATTTTCTCTAGGGACCAAGGCCTTTCAGGCTTGGGTCTGCTTGTGGACCTTTAGCATTACACAGTTCTAAAAAGAAGTTGTCACACTGACACAATTGGAGAGGGTGGTAGTAGAGTTCCTCCAATTTATAACCTGCTGAGGTCTATAATAGCAGATCCCCAATTTTCTTTACCACGCATGAGAATAAGTCCATTCTTGTTTATTTCTAACAATGGGTCTACACAACAGGTGATTGAGATTATGAAAAATACCATTCTTTTGATTAGTTTGCTTCACCTGAGTCTTTTTTAGGACTTAAACGTTTAGTCTTGTAGGTAACTAGGTTTTGTCTAGATCAAACAGTATTAACATTAGAACTACCAGTATTGACTCTAGGCCTAAATAAGTAATTAACATTTGTCCTACCAGTATTAACATTAGGCCTGACATAATTAACATTTAAACCCTACCAGGATTAACATTAGGCCTAACAGAATTAATGGTTTACCTACCGAGCAATAAGTGTACTTATCTAGGAACAAATTGATGTAGATGATTAACCCTGTTTGCATTAGACCCATACTGGTTTTTCCACCCCATTACCAATATTAAAAACCTTTATTTCTTAAACATCAGCATCTCTTGCCCTATTTCCCTTTCATAATATCACAATCTTTTAGATCAAATGACTGTAGGCACCACAAACAAAACATTTCCTTTCTTCTTTGTGAAAGAGTAACCTTCCCCAAGTTCTCTTTTCCATCTTAGCATTCCAATCTCCTATTAACCTTTTAGGTGTTGCTTTATCTTTGATTGGTTGTCTAGAGTATTAATGTGTGAAACACAACTAGGTATCAGACCTCATTTAATTTTGGATCAGACCCACATATTTTCATTTGTTGTTATAGGTGTAGACACATACACTTCTGGAGGTACACTTGAAATCTTAGATTCAGAATCAACAGAATGTACAGAGGAAGTTCCAATAGATCCTGCACTGTCATTAGATTGACAGGTAGAACATTCACTGGATCTATCATCTGATACACTGGGTTCAGGTTCTTGGGGTCCCTTTTTACCATAAATATATAAAGACTCATCAATTTCTTCTTGTGGTGTAGGAGTATAATCTCCACTTAAGGGATGTGGAACACCTTTAAAATCATTAGTTTTTATAAATCTACTGTACAAAGGTTTTCCAACTGAATCCTCTTCTGAACAATTAAAAACAAAAATTCATTTCTTCCTCATAACTTAGAACCTCATTGTTTGATTGTATTTCATACCCTAAGCCAAGTTTACTTATTAGACTCATGCCAAATTAATAATCTTCAAAGATGTCTTTGGAAGAGTCTTTCCATGAATCTAATGTTTTCTGTAATTGTTCCTTTTCTTTTACAGCTTTCATTCCAATTCTCCTATATCTTTTAAGCTTTTCATCTTTTTCATATATTTCATTTGCCCGAAATGTAAGCTTTTCATTTAGAGAAAGTTGTTGTTTTTGAAAAGTAACAAGTTGAGCTTCAAGTTTCTTAACAGCTTGGACTATAGGCAATTAGTTTTTTTTTTTTGGTGCTTCTTGATACACCTAACTGATTCATTTGTTCATCAACATAGTGTTTTTAAGGTTATTGTTAAGTAAATCATGCAAGTTTTAGAACACAAAGATACCTCACCTACTTGAGCTGATTTCCAAGAGTGCCGATGATTTTGCTCTTCATCTTCAGTATGTTCTCCCCCATCTGACAATAACCATCTCTATATGTCCAGCAAAGCCCTTCGATCTTCTCTTGCTAACCCAGGCTTCTTGTGTTGATAAAATGAGTCTCTCCTTCTTCTTACCAACATGTGTCCCCTTGGCTGTACACTCCTAGCAAAATGACCCTGTTTGTGACAATTGAAGCAAATTCAACTTCTTTTTGTCCAAAACCAACAGGTGTTTTTCTCATCCACACGAACCCTCCTTCAGTTTTCTTATAGATACTTCTACATCGAATAGTAACATTCATTGCTATGTGCCAGTTTTATGGCCCCATCTCTACAATGCCCAAGTCATTAATTTGTTCCACGGTTCTTCATGAAGCAAGTCCCAGTCTTCTGATTGTTTGGCAAAGAGGGAGTAAATAACTTCATCAGCAAAACCAGCAAGAACTTCTTTTTCAGGAATATTGGTTGAAGAAGTGGAAGGAGTGCAAGTACTGTAGGCACCAGTAAAACCAGACTTAACCTAATAGTTCCTGCTTTTGCTTTGTGAAACCAAAAGCAACATTTTGAGCACTTGAAGATGTTTTTTAGGCACCTTGTATTTCCTGCTCAAAAACCCTAAGGTTATTGTACAAATCATCAATAGATAAAGTATCAACCGAGAATATGGTTTAGTTCTCCATAGTCATTGCCGAGATTTGGACCATTGCTGGGGGCAAAGACGCTAGAACCATATAATTTGCATCCCCTCAAATTGATACTTAGCAAACATGAGCCTTCCAACTGAGAAGTAAAGTGTTATGGAATCTGTCATATCTTTTTCTAACCCTTCTGAACTGGATATTGTAAATGCTTCAATTGTTTGAAAACAGCCTTCTGCATTTTCTTTGAATTTGCATTACCACCAAACCTAGTTCTGATGGCTTCCTAGATTTCTTTTGCATCATTACATATCCAATGAAATCCTCCATATGTTCCTTAGGAATTTCCATCAACAATGATTATTCTTTGCCTTGCCTTTCCTTTTCAATAGCTTGAATTTCCTGCAGCAGTTACTATGGTGTAAAGTATTCCGAGAAATAACACCATCCATTTCCAGTGAAATTCTCTTCTGGAGTTTTCGGTGATAATCATTCTGAATTACCTCCAAGCATCATGTGTCAATTGTACTCAAGTATGCACAATTTCTATAGCCCATATATCATACTCCTCCTTCTTCAGAATTAGGAGTTTGATATTTGAGATAGCAGTTGTTTGAGGAATCACATGTTGTTGTTGTTTAGATGCAGTAACCAGTGTCTGATGCATCCGTCATGGTTTGATGCTTCATCATACCCTAGATGTTGTGAGAACTAACCATCATGGCAGGTGAGACATTTTGTAAAGAATGTAGGAGAGTGTTTGTTTGTGGTTCTAGTGATTCTTCTTACTCAGAGTCCCTCTATTGGCTCTGATACCACTTGTAGGTCCTTGGTCTTGGATCTATATAGCCTTTGTAAGACAATAGCTAACTTGAATAAATCCAAATCAACTATGTGAAGACCTGACGATGAAATATTAAGTGTTAATGCGGAAATCTAACACAAGAATTAAGAAGAACAATAATACTAATTTTGATATTGATTTCTATTAAACTTCAATGCTTCTATTTGATATCTATAACTCTATGCCGTAGGGTTCCTTTTATACACCAAGGAAACCCTAGAAGGCTTTACAAAACGTGTGAAAGGATAATGCATATCCTTTCCTAAGATATCTCTAAGATAACTATTATCTCTATTCTGTTACATAAACAGACTTAACTAAATACGACCAATACTAACTATAGTACTGCCACTCTACCAGTACTAACTATAGTATTGCCACTCTATCAGTACGAACTATAGTACTGTCAGACTTAACATAGTACTGCCAAACTTAACTTAGTACTGCCAGAACTAACTAATACTACCAGACTTAACTGTTATACTACAAGTATTAAGTCTTTTACAATCTATTTCCCAACACAGGTTATGCCATTCGGGCTAACAAACGCACCTGCGGTATTCATAGACCTCATGAACCGAGTGTGCAAGCCTTACTTAGATAAGTTCGTAATCGTCTTCATTGATGATATACTCATTTATTTAAAGGAGACTGAAAGAGCCTAAGAACCCTTTAAACAATTTTTGGAATTTACTTAAGAAGGAGAAGCTTACGCCAAGTTTTTCAAAGTGTGAATTTTTGATTCCAAAAGGTATAAATTTGATCGTCCATTATTGATAGCAGAGGCATACTTATGTATCCAGCCAAGATATAATCTATCAAAGATTGGGCATCTCCTAAGACACCGACGGAGATCCGCCAATTTTTAGGTCTTGCTGGTTACTATCCGGAAAGATTTAGGGATTTTCGAAGATTGCTAAATCAATGACGAAGCTTACTCAGAAAGGAATCAAATTTGATTGGGGAGAAAAGGAAGAAAACGCATTTCAGTTAATAAAACAGAAGTTGTGCAGTGCACTAATTCTGGCTCTACCTGAAGGAAGCGAAGACTTTGTGGTCTATTGTGATGCTTCACACAAAGGTTTAGGTGCTGTATTGATGCAGAGAGAGAAGGTGATTGCCTATGCCTCTCGACAATTAAAAATTCATGAAAAGAACTACACCACTCATGATTTAGAACTTGGATCGGTAGTGTTGCTACAATGAATATGGAGACATTATCTATACGGAACCAAATGCACCGTGTACACCGACCATAGAAGTCTACAAACCTCATTCACTATCAAAGGATCTTAACAAGAGCAACGCCCGTTAGCTAGATTTTGCTAAGTGATTACGATTGTGACATTTGTTATCACCCGGGAAAGGCAAACATAGTGGCCGATGCATTAAGCCGTAAGGAACGGATTAGGCATTGCGGGTTTGAGCCTTAGTTATGACTATTGGCTTGGATCTTCCCAAACGAATACTAGAAGCTTAGATCGAAGCCCTGAAACCAGAGAACTTTGAGAATGAAGATGTAGGTGGTATGATCAGAAAGGATATACCCAAGGAAAAGTTGGAACCACGCGCCGATGGAGTTTTATGTTTAAATGGCAGGAGTTGGTTACCTTGCTATAGTGACTTAAGATCCGTGATTTTGCACGAATCCCACAAGTCAAAATATTCTATCCATCCCGGTTCTGACAAGATGTACCAAGACATGAAGAAGCTATAATGGTGGCCCAATATGAAAGCTGACATCGCCCACATAAGTTAGCCAAGTGTGCTTGACATTGAAAGGGTCAAGGCCTAACATCAAAGGGCCACCCCGGGGAAACCTTTATTTTGTTAGTACAACCATCAATACCCGAGTGGAAGTGGGGATAATATCACGATGGATTTTATCACCAAGCTTCCTAAGTCGTCACACGGTTTTGACACCATCTGGGTGATTGTGGATCGACTTACAAAATCTGCTCACTTCTTGCCAATAAGGGAAAATGATCCATTAGACAAGTTGGCAAGGTTGTACCTGAACAGGAATAGTAGCAAGACACGGAATACCTATTTTAATCATCTGTGATCGTGATGGAAGATTCACGTCAAATTTCTGGAAATCATTTCAGAAAGCTTTGGGTACAGATATAAGTATGAGCACTGCGTATCATCCAGAAACCGACGGCCAGAGCGAGAGGACTATTCAAACTCTCGAGGACATGCTACGTGCTTGCGTGATCGATTTTGGCAAGGGCTGGGTTAAACATTTGCCATTAGCCGAATTTTCATATAACAACAGTTATCACACTAGCATAAAGGCCACACCCTATGAGGCACTTTATGGCCAAAAATGTCAATCACCTGTGTGTTGGGCCGAAGTTGGAGAAGCTCAACTGACTGGTCCGGAATTGATCCAAGAAACAACGGAAAAGATCATCCTGATCAAGCAGAGAATTCAAGCTGCTCAGGATCGACAAAAGAGCTATGCTGATTTGAAGCGGAATCCCATGAAGTTCGAAGTTGGGGATAGAGTTATGATCAAGGTCTCACCTTGGAAAGGGGTTGTATGATTCGGTGAGCGGGGCAAGTTGAACCCGATATATGTCGGACCTTTCAAGGTGTTAGCCAAAGTGGGGAAAGTTGCCTACAGGATGGAACTTCCTCAAGAGTTGAGCAGGGTTCACCACACTTTCCATATGTCTAATCTGAAGAAGTGTTACGTTGATGAACCATTAGTCATACCGTTAGAAGGAATTCACATTGACGATAAGCTCTAGTTTGTGGAAAAGCCCGTTGAAATCATAGAACGGGGAGATCAAATGATTGAAGCGAAGCCGGATACCATTGGTTAAGGTTCGTTGGAACTCTAGGAGATGTATTGAGTTCAACTGGGAACGTAAAGATTCGTTCAAACAGAAATACCCACAGCTTTTCACAAACCGGGCTTCGTCATCCACTACAAGGTCCTAAGCTTTGAGGACAAAGCTCTTTTAACGGGTGGAGACTGTAACATTTCTCAATTTCAGGTCATTTTACGACACCTATTATTCGTCACTATTTATTTTGGTCTGATACGCGTTTACTTTTAATTTAACTTTTAAGCTAAATCGCGTAGACTAGAAATAATCATTTAACGTAAACGGTCATTAAATAAATTAAGGTTTACGTCAAACAAGTGTTATGTAATTATTAGGAAGATAATTATTGACTTTGCGTATTTTATTTTTATTGGTCACGTAAAAGGCTTACGTTTCACAATAAAATACATTCAGACACACCCCGGAAATACCTAGACTCACCTAGACTCAAACCAATACCCACTTTGAAAACCTTAAGACATAGAAAATCTAAATCAATTCTTGTACATCCCCTCTATGGGCGATTTTGGACAGCCAAATCCATTAGACAAATCTTCCTAAATCTCATGCTAAAGTACATGTACAAATACTATGATATATTAAGGCATGTACAAAATGTTCCCTAGACTCCCTAATACATAATGGATAATAACCAAATGACATTCCCTTTGCCCTTGTTTTGCCACGGCTAGGAAATCACCCACACATAACACTTAAGATTTTCAAATCTTAAGAAATCTTGTACAACTATCTTGCAATTAAGGAGTGTACTAGGAGGGTATTAGCAAAACCATGAGTGCTTAACTAGAAACCATAAAACCACCTTGTTAGGACACGGTTCGGTTTGGTTTAAGACTAGAGAGAACAACTAGCTCATGAGCCTGTATATACCATCTCATATTGACACTTAAACATTTTCTTACAACTCTCAAACTCACAAACATTCTCAAGCAAAAAAACATTGTTTTCCCTTTTATTTCGGATATCATCATAGCCGAGAACAAACACCCTCATAAACTCGGCACCACTCTTAAACAAGTAACTTAGGTTAGCTTCTAATAAAGCAAGGAGCTAAGGGGGGTTATACATTTACGGGTTTAGAAGCAAGTAGGATACGGGTTCAAGCTAGGATTTGAGGCACTATTCGGGTTTCCACACGACTACACGACACCTACATTCAAGAGGCTAGGACTTTTTGTAAGTATCTTAGTTTGTATACATGTCTAAGTTTCACGTTGTCATGCGCCATAAGGCACGTTTAGCTTATGATGTCGAAATTAAACGTAGGTCATGCCTAGCGTGGCACAACCCACGTACATGTCTTAATAT
The DNA here is from genome assembly GCA_026074375.1 of Tanacetum coccineum. Lineage (NCBI taxonomy): Eukaryota > Viridiplantae > Streptophyta > Magnoliopsida > Asterales > Asteraceae > Tanacetum > Tanacetum coccineum. The sequence continues at coordinate 11,786 of BQNB010077100.1, read as the reverse complement.
ACATAACGTATATCGACTTATGTGGTTAACCAAAGCCATAAGGCACGTAATAGGACCTTATGAATAAGCTTGAACGTTTAAACTTTACATGCACACGTAAAGATTTAGCCGTGAGGCTTGGCAACACATGTTGGGAACGAAAACTACATACACATCACATATCATAATTCTTAACGACTTGTTTGGCTTGATAAAGGGGTGTACACTATAAATATACGCACTAGGGTTGTTCGAGATGGGTCGAGATAAGTTACAAAACCCTAACACAACTCTAACGGGCCTAACGAACCACTAACGGGCCCAATAAACTAGACAATAAGCCCATAGCTTATTAATATGCTCCACAAGCTAATTAATAAGCTCCACAAGCTTATTAAGGGACTTATATGCTTATAAGACTCATATTAACTCTATGCAAGTTATTGGACCCTAAAGTGGAGCTCGCAATTCATAGAACGAGGCCCAAGTCATGAAAAAGCCACATCTTGTTAATAACTTATTCGATCTTATTACTTACCCAGAAAACTTATGTACATGTGTATACATTGACATGCACAAGTGGATTTTCTATCGGGCCTTTTTCTAGCCTAAATGGCCACGTACAAACCAAAAGTGCCCAATAAGCCTATCAGGAAAAACCCACAGCTTATTTATAAACTCAACAAGCTTATTTAGAATCCTACAAACTTATTTCAACAAATATAAACCCCTTATACCTTTTTAAACCAAACAGACCCTTATTGGGACTTCACGGCCCAATTTCGTGAACCCACGAGGTCCATAAGCCACCAATAAGCTTGGACGGCTTATTTGAGAGCTTAACCAGCTTATGAGGATTATTATAACCTAGGACAAGTTAATGGACCCAAATGAATTAAGCCCAAACATGCACAACACTTAACGGGCTCACATCAGGCCCAACAAGCCCGTTAACGAGCTTAAGTGCTTATTTAAAAAGCCATGAAATTAAAATAGCTTAATCAAACCTAAATAAGCCTAATGAAGTCCTAAAAATAAGTGTACAAACCTAAGGAACCTTTTTTGCCAAACTTTCGGTTCAGTGTTTGGCAACGAAGCCCAATAAAGCTCAAATAAGCTCATCGAGCTTATTAATAAGCCAAACAAATTTGTGTAGCTTAAATAAGCATAACAAATGCTTTAGTGCTTTTTAAAACTTAATCGGACCTCTAAAACACTTATTGGACCTTAACGGGTCCAATAAGGTCCATTAAGCCAAAATAAGCTCTCCCGAGCTTATTTATAAGTTGGGACAGCTTATATGGCTTATTCGAGCTTAATGAAATCTAATGTCACTTGTTAGAACTTAATTGGAGTTAAAATGCGATTTTTACAAGTTAAGGGACTAAATGTGTCAATTTTGAAGCTTGAGGGTTTAAAACTATCAATTTACTATTTTAGTAAATTAAGGGACTATTCATGACACTTTTGAAGCTTAAGGGGCTGTTGGAACATATAAGGACCTAAAGTGAAAATTTGTAAAGTTGGAGGACTAAAAGTGTAATTATGGAAACTTAAGGGTTTGAAATGAAAATAGTATATATTTCATAAACCTAGGGACTGTTTTATAATTACAAGAAACTTAAGGGTATTTTGTAAACGAAAGTATTTTGTAAACACGTACGAATCAGACGAGTTATATATTATCATATATAATAACAAATTAAACCACGACTTAACAAATATGGATATTTATTAATAAACGTTTATACGTATACTAGAACGTGTGAAACCATATACTTTTCCAAGAGCCATCAAACGTGGCAGCAAAGATCAAAAAGAGATAATTTGAAGAATTGCAGCTCAAGAATAATTTGAAGAGTTTTATTTACAACATCCTCAGGAAGCTCAAATGGAAGACACTTGAAGAAACTTGAAGTTCACAAGTGAAGATCAAGTTAGGGGAGGATTGTTGGGAAATATATTGTAAAAGACTTAATACTGGTAGTATAACAGTTAAGTCTGGTAGTATTAGTTAGTTCTGGCAGTACTAAGTTAAGTCTGGCAGTACTATAGTTAGTACTGGTAGAGTGGCAGTACTATAGTTAGTACTGGTCGTATGTAGTTAAGTCTGTTTATGTAACAGAATAGAGGTAATAGTTATCTTAGAGATATTTTAGGAGATATCTTAGGAAAGGATATGCATTATCCTTTCACACATTTTGTAAAGCCTTCTAGGGTTTCCTTGGTGTATAAAAGGAACCCTACGGCATAGAGTTTAATATATCGAATAGAAGCATTGAAGCTTAATAGAAATCAATAGCAAAATTAGTATTATTATTCTTCTTAATTCTTGTGTTAAGATTCCGCATTAACACTTGATATTCATAGTCAGTGTCTCTCACATAGTTGATTTGGATTTATTCAAGTTAGCTATTGTCTTACAAAGGCTCTATAGATCCAAGACCAAGGACCTATAATCTTGAACTATATCCATATGGTTTTTCATTTCTTCCTCCTCTGGATCATCATCTTTTTTAGCTTCTACATGCTCATCTATCTTCTGCTTCTTTGACTTATCAGACTCAAGTTCATCCCCTGCTCTTTTAGAACTTTCCTCTGTTCTTGTCTCATTACCTTTCTCTACTTCTGAATTTATGTCCACAAAAGTATTTACCCTTTTCATCTCCTTATCAAACAACTTCTGGATTTCATCATAGCTTTTGCTCTTTTCAAGTGACTATGTTTGTATCCAGCCATATTTTTCAAATAAATGGAAATTTAATTTCTCTTTTAAGCTTTGGTAGGTGGCTTTCTTCTTATTTTTTCAGCTCTAAGCTTTGCAAAGTGCTTTTTTCTTCTGTTCATGAACTCTACAAACAATCTTGATCTTTCCTCAATGGTTATCTCTCCATGTTCTTCTACTTGTAGCCTCTGAGCTAATTCAAAGTCTGCCTCCATCATAGCTTGTGCGTTATCCCATGATTCAATCAAAGCTATATTGGCTTCTTCTTTCTTTTTCCTTTCTAGCCTCTCTTCCTCTGTAAGTTCAGCTTGCACCTGAGCTTCAAGATTTCTAGCCATTTCTTCATCAAGAGCAACTTGATCTTTCTTCTTCAAATGTCTTTCAGGCTCAACCAAAATAATATTCAGGCCATAATCTGAATAGCAACACTTAGAACAACATAACTTTTTGAAAACGGTAGGATCCCTACGATCATTCATAGTAATAAGCAACAAGATCAATGACACCGAAAGATTAAACATCAAAACTTTGATGAACGAAAATAAAAGTGGCTACAAACCCTTAATATGAAAAATGAAATGGAGAAGCTAACCTAATTTTTGACTAAACTCGGACTATTAATACTAAAGGATATGCCTTTAGGGCTACCTATTTGGGCTTTTTACTACTTGGCCCTTATACAAAATAAACAATAAATAAACATATCATTCGAGCTAATAGACATTTTGTTCTTGTAATCTTCGAGTGACCAAAGCTTTCTTAGTTTGGGTCCAAATATTGTTGATCCTAACAATCTCCCCCTAGATCTGTCATGAGAAGAAGCTCACTCGTAGCTTGTCTCCTTTGCCCTCGTTGTTAGATGGTGTAACTCACTTGTTGAGCTTTGGTAATTCAATCTTTAACACCATGATCATGATCTTTAAGAACTTGAAGGTGAGACTTGATCTTGAACTTTGACTTTAGTTAAAAGCTTTACATCATTGAATTACTTTGTGATCATCTTTCACTTTGACATGCAATCAAAACGCTGATCTTTAGTCTCACATGCACATATCCTGAAGGAATCCTGGAAAGCTTCTGATTACGTATCTTCTTCTAAATCTCCATAGACGTTTAGCATTTGAAGAAGACATTGATTTCATAGATGTGCGGAAGATTTTTGATGTAAGCATTCTTGTTTTACTTCAGATACTGTGGTATGGATATGAGCAACATTCTTTGCATCCGTTTACTTATTTGAGTCGTCATTTTCGCCAATGATAGAACCATATTAGTCACCAACAAAAAACATTTTTGTATGCAAATCCCTCTTATAATGTGTTCCTAGAAAAAAGCATTTTGTGAACACCAACAAATGTTTTGTATTTTGAAGGGACCGAGTATAGACGATACTCAATACTTGTCGGTTACATTCAACCTCTGATTCCGTGAGGATCATATGAATACAGTATGAATACAGCATCATGTGATCAGATAGATTCATTCAAAGAACCTTCTTGACATAAGTATTTCCCTGCACGTGACAAGCTAGTTCCTCTAATACCTTAAGTATCAAGAATCCCTAATGTTCGCACGTTCTCCTAGACCAAGTCTCGAAGACTTAACACACTATAAAGTAATTCTCTACTAATAGAAAGGTAAGAGGGAGTCAGTACAAGTTTCTATCTGCTGACCTATACCGTATAATTCCTTTTATCATGCGTTTACTTATCTTAATACAGATAAATACCTGTAGAAGGCCTGTGGCAAAATGATTTAAAAACAATCGATGTGCTATAAAATTTGTTTTGGGGCACAAACGAAAGTTTACTCAAATGCTCCCCCCCCTGATGATGTTTGAAATATATCCCGAAAGATATGAAGTCCTTGGGAAATCCAAACTTTGAACAGTATCTTGTACAGGAAATCCACTTCACTAGTGGGCCGCAGTCCGAATACCAGGCTTAGCATTCAAACGAATACCCCTGGTGGTACAACAATTCTTTACCTCACATTCCATAATGATCACGTTTCACAGACATGAAACAAATGATACTTTGTCATTTAATCAAGATACGTTTGTAAAACACAAACTATTGGTACCTTTGGACATTTTGATCATATTAAGCACTTATATGCATCACCCCCTACCAAGTGCATCGATAATCGAAAGATGTTTTTAGCACATGCAGGATAGGACTTTAGCATTTAGAATCAAGTCGAATACATTAATTATCCCGTTTTAACAATTTTTAAGTCACATTTTCTCCCCCGATCAAAAGTATGAAACTTGTGAAAGGTTTTGATCTAGAATGGACTTAAACTGTATCAATCTCCCCCTCAATGTATGAGGTGAGGTGAAATAGCACAACTCAAGTGAGTAATTGAAACAAGACCGTTAGTATACCCAGACAGGAATGATACTGCAATCTGTCTTGAATTTGTAGGCGGTTGGTCGTGTCAATCTTTCAGCAATAGAATCAGCAACAGTGCGTCCTTTTGACCTGCAAAACTGTTAGTAGTACTGATTCTCCCCCACAAACTATGACCCGTGTTCTATTTAAAGAGCTATAGTCACAGTCTGATTTGGTCATCCCGAACATGTTTGAGAAAACAAATTGTTTATTGAAAAACTGGTTCGGGGCTTAGACCAACATCTTGTCTGTTTGAAGAAATAATGCACCTGAAACGTACTATAAAAACTTGGTTAAGACCGGGTTACAGTCTGAAATAACTGCAAGCCATTAATTAATTTTTTTTTTTTTTTTAATATAATATACATGAATATACAATGTTTTAGCATTCAAAAATACCAGATAACCCCTTGGTACCAGCCTTTCGATCACTAAGGTTACAATCAGTGAACCTATAGATCATAGTAGCTTTGGAACTAGAACTAACGCTCGGGGGGGGGGAAAAAAAAAAACATCTAAAAGGCTCAACAATGGGTTTCCACTATCCTATTAAAGGACAGTTATCATACAACGCCAAAATGTCGTCCAGTGGGTCCCACTGAGGCTTAACACTACACAACCCTTTTTTTGTCACCAAGCTGTCTTAGTATGGTTCACATTATGTTTCCTGGTTGCTTTCCAAACCTTCTTAGTATGATTCACATTATGTTTGGCCTGGGGGGTTTTGGTATTCACAGACTTCAAAGAACGAATCACAAACTGATTATGATCGACAAAATTCAAGTTCTTATTGTGATCTGCTGCACTCCTCGCGTTCACACTTTTACTAGGCAAGTACATATTTCCTAAGTAGTGGCTCTTTGGCATAGGTTTTTGCGAGATTCAGTGGCAGGTTTGGTTCTTTGTAGTCAGATTCACAAAAACATTAGGCTCTTTGATAGCTGCAACTGGGGGTTTCGTGTGGGTCTATTTGAAGTCCTTGGGGTTACTTGAAAAAGCACCATTTCTTTTTCATTAGGCAACGGGGTTGAGTATTGACCCAGTTGGCACGTTTTGGGTGTTGGAATATACTTAGAACCTAAGTTGTACATTCCTGAAGCAAGTACTTTGGGTTTCTCAGAGGTTGAAGGTCCACTACTTGTTTTACCAGTCATTTGGCTTATCAGCTTGGTGTTTTCCAGCAGGTTAAGGCTACTAAGTTTTCTGTGTTCAGCAGTACGTAAGTGAGTATTACGCCTTTGACGAGTTCATCATACCGTGTTCTTTGTAGACCACTATTCTACCTTAAGGCCATCAGCTGAATCCTGAGAGTAGGTAATCGTGAATCTTTCAACATAATTCACTCTCAGTTTCTAATGCCATTTGGTCACACTTCCTTCAGTGGAACCCAACATTCCACAAACCTCAGTATGTTGATCTGAAGTTTCTAATTCCTGATGTGTCATCTTCCCATGAAGCTGTTTTCTTAACAGATGTTAATTTCAAAAATTGCTTTGGAGCACTGGAAGTGTCTCTGCACAGCTTATAGATTTGAAAATAAGTTGTAAATCAATAGGGTCTTTTGTAAATGAGAGTTACGTTCTCAGATACAATGACCATTACTTTTGTTGATGTTAAAACATCATCTTCAGCAAGTTTCAAGAACATTATGTGTTCCCTATCGTCGATGCATGTCTAATGATCTCACAAATGGCAATTCCGAACTAGGGGCACGAACACTGAACGAAAGTAAGCACAATAAGCAGATATCTTTTCTAAACACTCAGCAATTAAGCATCAATTTTTGATTAAAAGATTTTTCATTCCGTCTATGGGGTCAGGATCCTTGTTATCAAGTAACACATCTGTTTCATTCATACTCCGCCTCCATTCATCAAAAATCTGTTCAAAAAATCCTCTTATCTCTTTGAAAAATGTTTTCAATAGCAGTTTGGATATGTTTTTTGAAATGGTCCGTAAAAGGAACCAGTTGTTGTTCAACAAACTAGTATTTGCATACTCAAAACACCAATCAGAAACAAAATCTGGTTTTTGTGTTGATTCTTATCTTTTATGATACCTACAAATTGAGGAAAAACAGCATTAGACATTTCGCAGACAGTCCAGAACTTACTTGGAGTCGACTTTTACGAACACAAGAGTTGACCAGACTGATTTGGGTAAGCTAGTTTGAACATAGCACTTTCATTGGCAGGAAGCCAATAAGCCCTGTTCACTGGGACAAGTTTTCCTGTTGAGGAACAAACTAAGGCGTTTTAGAGCTTCTCAAAGAACCATGTCGCTGGGGTCTATACATGTCCCTGGTTTTATCCGTTCATCCTTTTTTCCATAGCTAACAACTTGGTGAACCAAGACCTCATTCACTATCCCATATACTATAACGGGTGAGGTGAGCTAAGATAGCAAAATGGTATCAGCATCATATAACGAGGGTAGAGCACGCTAGGCCATATAACCAGACCTGTGTTACGGTTACCTAGGAGGTCCTTGTGCAAGTCAGCGATGCATTTTTGGTTTACCGAAAAAGCATAGGAATAGTTTTCTGTGGCATGTTAAAAATCTTTGCAATATATCTCTTTGCAACTTTGTTAGACAATCTTTAAAACACATGATTTCTGCATCAAGATAACAATCTGCTAGAGATCCCTTTTTCTCAGATTAAATCTTACTTTTCAGATTGTAAAAATGCAAATGATTTTTTCATTTCCTGAGAGAAGTGACTTTAAGCAAATCGTTTTTCTTCTTGCACAAGTTCAGCGTTAACGCTTGTTACGCTGAATCACTAGGGCTTGTTTCCATGTCAAACTTGTGTTCAAGATCAAGTTTGACCTTGTGGGTTATCTAGACGACAATTTTCTTCTTGCATTAGAAGAAGCTCATTTTTTAAGGTCTCTATTCAAACATTTTTCTTGGTTCACCTTAGCATGTCCTCTAGTTGGGTTTGCAAGTCAGTTAAGATTGGCAATCATAGAAAATTTTATCATAACAATGTGTCAGCAGATACCTCAGTTGGAACATTTTGGGCTTCGGTGTCAAGAAGATACTGATGATACGGAATCGTATTGTCATCAATCTCAGTCTCAGCATCGGAGTCTAAATGTTCTTCCTGGTGCATCTCCTGACTCAACTGATAATCCACATTATCAAAGATTTGATTGTCATTAGAGTGTACCTCATTGACTGGATTGTTGGTTGCACTAGTGGATGACAAGTTGGCCATGAAAACGACAGCAGCATTGGGGCCTTCATCCACGTCGGTCATATGCATCCTCATGATTGGCTTGAAACATGTTTGTTGTAGTCAGTGCCTGAGGTTTGAACATAATGTCGGTTGCATTCCACATCATCCGATGAATGCTTCAGCATTCAGCATCCAACACATCTCCTTTCTCTTAGTCTTCCATCAGTAAAGCTTATATCTTTAAGTACTGAGATCCATCTTCTCTTGGGTTCATACACTGCCTCGCAACATGTCCTTCTCCTCTGCAGAGTAACATATCACCTTCTTGCCTCTAGCACCTGTAATATACCACATTTAACCAGTGAGCTTTCCACTGATATGGGTTCAGTAACAAATGTGACCATCGATTGCTCCTTAGCATGAGTCCTTGATTTGGAGGAAGTCCTGAACTGATTGTTTGGTTGGTGGAAACTGCCTTTGGAAACCACTTAAAGATTAGCAATCTGTAGTCATAAGGTGGCCATCAAAGCGTCTTCTGGAGACTGATCAGTAGGTTGAGGACTAGGAGTTAGGGTGATGAAAAGTAAGTGCAGATGTGGTAGTGAGCAACATAGGCCAGTGGATCAACAATACTGTAGACTGCTCCTGTTTTCTTGAGAGTCTTTTTGGCATGAGGCTCGTAGGCTTTGAGATGAGTGTAGATCTGAACATAAGGTGTGGTTGAGATATCCAAGTTCTGCTTGACATTAGATCAAATACTTTACCCCAATAGCTGTGAAGATTGTTTGACAAATTTAAGAGTTCATCGATGAGTAGGATTCAAGTTGCGTCAAACTTCATATCATTTCACAGCTTGATGGCACCGCACAAAGTAGTCATGAATGGACTCGTTTCCAATTGCAAACTAAAGCTTCGTAACTCACAAACAGATCTTCTTCCTTTGTTGAAGAGTCCAATCCTGATCCTTGCATAAGCATCTCCACATTATCCCAAATCTCCTTTGCAGTGCTTGTCCTGATGATTATGTTGAAGATGTGTCGGGAAGACCTTTGACTGAGGATGATTTCACTTGATTATCAGCCATATCGAGCTGTAATTTCTTTTCAGTCATTGAACTAGAGTCAAGCATCTTCCTAGGTGCGGCAAACAGTAGAAATTAGCAGTGTGAGGATCAGTGACCATTGGGTGAGTTGTAGGTCCATTCTGGATGGATTTCCATATCAGCTTGCCATTGGGTTTGCCTCGAATGTACCTGTGTATACGAATCTTCCATGATTCGTAATCATTTTCAACCAACATTGGTGGACGAGTATCGGTGCCCACAACAAATTGATTTCTTCATTGGTTGCCATTGAATTAACGTAGTTTATGAATGATCTGATCTTAATGATTGATGAATTGAAGACTTGTGTTGAGGTTTTGTTATTCTCGGGTAATGTTTTTAAACAGTACAAAGCATTTGAGGGCCTAATGACTCCGAATGGCCAAGGAAAATGACCGGGCTCTCTCCCTCGCTCGAAAGAGGAAGAGACCTTGACCGGTGGGCCGTTGTTCGAGCTGGTATAAAAATTCGAAACAATCCGACACAAACAAAAATTTTTTTTTTTTATTGCTTGTTCTTCGGCATATAAAGGTCGTCCGCGTAGGTTCGAATAAACTAGTTCGAACGTCTCGTTCGAATCAGTGCTCTGCATAAGAACGATCGAATCTGTCTTCCTCGAGATCGATGATCTCCACTTGTTCGATCGCTTTGTTCGATCGTGCCTCTCGTTTCGAGTCGGTACTTCTCGGTGCGAGTCGTCCTTGGTTTTCCACTCGTTCGTTCGTCCTTTTTTTTCCACTCATCGATCGTCACACGTTCGAATCGTCCATGTTTTCCCACTCGTTCGATGTATGGCTTGTCGAATGGTTTTAGATCGATCGCTTTTTCCGATCGCACCTTCTTTTCCACATCGTTCGATCGAGACGACTTGAGCTTGTTAGAGTCCCCCATGTTACGAACCCCTCGTTCGATCAGTCCCTCGTTCGAAACTTATTATCCCCATCGTTTCGATTACGTTCTCAGATTATTCCCCTTGTTCCGAGGCCTCCCTTACGTTCGCGACAGCCTTTGTTCGATCGCCTAGTTCGAACCACTCGTTCGATCTACAAAGAATGTCGCTCGTTCGATAAAAAAAAAACCTTCCACTCGTTCGATCAACTTAGATTTCCTCTCGAGTCGAACTCCTGTACACAAAAACTCGTTCGAATACCCCACTTTTTTCTCAACTTTTTACCAATGCTTTGTAGATATTCTTCTGTTCATCAGATCTGTGTATTGACTTATTACTTTCCATCTTATCTATGAGAATCTTCTTCAGCTTAAGTTCAGAAAGGTTGGCGGCTATAGCATGGGATGTCTTAGATTTATTAGATGAACGAGTCAGATCCTCTGCTTCGAGTTGTTCATTTACAGTCTTCTCAATTTTTAGCAAAATCTTGGAGACTTGTTGTAGGATCCCTAGATCATTCCATGGATGATATCACAAGATCAATGGCAAAAAGAAAGATTAAACATTAAAGACTTTTGATTAAAAGAAAACAAGAGAGTTGCTACAAAACCCTTAAGATGAAAAAATAATAATGAAGTAGCTAACCTAATTTTGACTAAACTAGGTCTATTTATACTAAAAGGATTTGCCTTTTAGGGCTTTCTATTTGGGCTTTTTACATCTTGGCCCTTATACATAATAAACATTAAATAACATAGTCTTTCGAGCTAGACTTTTGTCTTGTAACTTCGAGTGACCGAAGCTTCTTTGTTTGGGTCCATTTATGAGATCCTAACACTTGTGCCTTAACTTGTTCTTTGACTTGCTCCTTGATTATTTTCTTTATGTTGTCATTAAGTTTATTGATGAAGTCTTCATTATTAGCTTGAGCTTCATCTCTGAGTCTGCCTGACTGTAATTGAACAGCTGTTTTGATGGCTTCATTCATCTTGTTGGCAAGGTACGTGTCAACAATGCTGGGAGTTGAAGAAACTGCTGCAACAAATTGGTTCGTTTACTTGAATTTCGAGAAGTCGTTTTCTAAAGTTTTTAGTCTATGGTCAAACCCGAATAAAGAACCAAAGTTAGGAAGATCTTGTAGGGAGGAACTTGGAACAGTTGCTGGTGTGGGAACTAGTGTTTGTTGCAGATGTGTAATGAGAGGAATGGGTGGTGAAGGAAGTGTTGTTGCAGACGAAAGAGGTGTCTCAGCAATAGTAGTAAGCGGAACATCTACTAGAGAAGTTGACTCAGTGTTAAGATTAAATATAAATTCAAAACCTGTATCTAGACTAGGGTTGAGCAAGTTAGAAACGAAGCCATATGACACAAAAGAACTCTGTTGTTGACCTTCAGGATATTGAATTTCACGTCCCTGTATAATTCATTCCCTTTGTCCTCTTCATTTGTCTCTTCTTCATCCAGTTCTTCTCCCTCAACATTCGCACCTTGAGTTTCTTTACCACTTTCTTCATCAT